>WEIS01020456.1:0-10424 GCA_013389965.1 Todus mexicanus | reverse complement strand
CATATTCTGAGCTATTTCAGGGTGGACAGCAGGATGGAAATAGAAAAGGACTAAAACAGTGATGTGGATGGAAATTTTATTCTTTATTCGCTTTGAAATCCAATCTTTGACTTTTAAAGTGTCATTTAAGTCAAAGCTTATGTTAATTATGGAGGAATAAACTGCAGGCTTCTCATTTAAAGCACCTGGGCTGGACTATGGCTTGAAGTCTTAAGTGGAAAAGAAACCACATTCATGTGCAAAATACGTATTACTCTCTGTCTAGTGCCTTAGGAGTCCCGCAGCTTGTAATATCAAAATAAATTAATAGAAATTTACTGATCTTTTCTCTAGGGGGTAAAATTTGGGTATTTAGTCTGAATCGACTAATTCATGATAAAAATCCAGGTGGAAACAGCAAAACTTGATGTCATTTTAAGAGACTACAGATCCTAACGTTTAGATCCATTTGCTAATTCACATCAGAATTTCAGATACATTTATTGTCACTTGGATTTTGCTGAAAACTATCTGTTTTGCAATGAATGTGCTTGTCTTCCCTTGGGGAGAAGATTGCTCCTACACTTGGAAGGAGGAAATAGGGCTTTTCTGTCTCTTCTCTCCTATTCCTTTCCTCCATCCTGGAATATTGGTGCAGACTTGCCTTTGTCCCATGTTAATCTTTGGAGCTCACTTTTAAATAAGATATTTGCATAGCAAGAAAAAGTAAATAATGTCTAAGTTTTCAACTAAAATTTGGACCCAGTTTTGGAGCCAGAATGTGCAACAGAACTGCTGCTATTGCAGGGTGGTACTCCTGAATGTGGGAGGATTACTGATTGGCCCAAACTTCCCTAAATTAGCAGTGATTGAGGGTTGAGATGTTATTTTGAGGAATATGTGAACTGATCTAGTTGCCTTTTTTCAGACACTGAGAAGGCGCTCAGAGGCTTTCACAGCCCCACCTCTACTACCAGAAGACTTTGTTAACACCCAGAATCAACAGGCATCAGTTCAGTGGAGCTTGTGGATTAATCACCAAAGCACTGAATGCATCCCCCCACAAATCCCTCGCCTCCATTCTCAGGATAGTCTCCGTTTCCTGCCTTTATTTTCACTTGAATATGTCATCATTGGTGAAAAAATATCTTGTAGTCTGTGTACATCCAAGGACACGTTGCTGTGCAACCTGGTCTAGGTGACCCTGCTTTGGCAAGGAGATTTGACCTGATGATCTCCAGAGGTCCCTTTCAACCTCTACCATTCTATGATTTATTCTATGATACTGTGAGCCTCAGATTCAAATTTCTCTTGTTCCCCTACAAGCCATGCAGCCACCAGTTGGCTGCAATATCTGGCTTAATCCCAACAGGTACCCTGCATTGGCAAACCTTGATGGGAGGGGATTTGTGCAATGTATGCATTCAAGAAATATAGCTGAAAGCTCATGGCATTGGGGAATTGTTCATCTGTTATGGCTTGGGAGACTGAAAAGATTCAAGACTTGCTCTGAAACAGGAAAAAAATCCACAAGAGACAGGAAATGCAAGACAGATCCAGAGGGGTGGGGGAAGGATTTCTGATTAATTTATAATCCACAGCTGAATGACTGACAAAACTGTTTGGTTCATTTGAATTATCCATTATTAAAGGCTGAGTTTCATTCATTAGACACAGATGTTCCCTTCTGCAGCAAGCTAGAGACTCACAGGCTTTTGACAGAGTCATGCCAAAAACTTGGCACATTTTTAATCTTTGCAAATGATAGGTTACTGGGTTTTTAAAAGCAACGCTTGATGTATACCCACACCAAGCAGATCAATTATGAGCAGGTGAACCAGATCACCTGTCCTGTTCATCTACTTTTCAGTACTTCTCAGTCTAGCTAGGAATTCCAAATGTTTAAACCAGTCATGTTTAACTGAGTCTCCAGCCCATTGTGGTCAGACGTCCCCTACCTGCCTTTGGAATTAGGATAACTGGGGAACAGCCTTTAGTAGGTTACAGAGTAGTAACTCACCTCTCAGCTGCTGCTTCTGGTCCAGAAACAGTGGTTGGATATTTCAGAACGTGCTGAGACATTTCATTTCCCCTTGTCACACTACACAGCCCACTCAGAAGCTCCAATCTATGCCCCTTACTAAAAAATGCCCCAGTGCCACCCACTTACCTCTTCCTGTGCTGACGTTTGGACTCTATAAATGAGTCGTTAATACTGGCATCAAATTTGAGCTATGTAATCAAGATACACCCTTGTAAGGAGTTATAAGGCCTCTGCACCAGGAAACACAGGCCTAAGGAGTACAGGGAGGACCTTGTGCTAGCCCCTCATAGGTGATTCTGGCAGTGGAGCCTTGATGGTGGGGCAAATGCTCTGCTGCCCTCTGAAGTGTAGGTTTGTAATAAACCCATGTGTGATGCAGTTGTAGAGAGCCTGGGAGGTTTTCTTAAGCATAAAGCTGTGCAGGGTTGGAACAGATGTGGCCACAAGTGACCGCAAGCCTTTGTTCAGATACCAGTGCCTGCTTTCTGCAGAGCACTACCTCTCAAAGAAAGAGCAAGCCTTTGACACACAGAGATGCAGCACAAAGTCAGCATGTGGTTCTTTAAAACTGGATGCTACACACCAAAGAGCTCTTGAGAAGCAGGTGGTACTGATAAAATGCAGAATTCTCATGCAGGAAAGCGAGAAAATAATTGTTTCAGCCAGATGGGGGTTTATTATAAGGTCCAGCCAAGAATATGCACAGGAAAAAGTAGTTATCATCATCTGAGTAATATAATGCCCAACTCTGCTCTCCACTCGCACAACACCTACAAATGTAGCTCTGGAACCTCTGCATTATTCCAGTAGGAACATTGTCAGGGAATAAACACATTCTAAGGAAATCCCACTTGCTACGAGAACAATTTATTTAGCACCATTTCTTTAATCACAATTACTGCCAAAGAAGACACCAGACCAGAGCTAGATCAGAAGCACACACAGAATCAAGCTCTTCATTTTGCCAGGACAGGACAAGTTCTCATGGCACCATACATCAAAGTCAGGAGACTCTCCTGGCTGCTCCAACCAGAGTGGAGCCACAGTCAAAACCTGCAGGAGGGTCTTGCAAGCAAACGTGAGCGACAAGTTGTGGCAGCCTCTAGCTGGCCCACAAACACTCTTCAGTGATGGGTACCAGCCTTTCCCTGAATTCCTAGAAGCAGGCAGGGCTCAGTTTCTCAAGCTTCTCTATTCTGCCTCCAAGAGAGAAGTGCTTCTGGCATGAGCTGATGCTGGGAGTCCAGAGGGAATGTGAGGAGGACACTGTGACATGTAGCTGGTAAAAGAAGATAACATGGCCATGTAGTTTAGCTTGTAGAGATATAAGCCCTGCTGAAGAGAAGTGGAAACAAGGTGATGCAAGGTCCTGGCTAGGAAAAGCCTCAGCCCATTTGTGCTCGTAGTTTTTGCTGAAGCTCAAAAAGGTGAAGTAGTGATAAATTTTCTTAATTCATGCTAATACTGTTTACAAGGAGCTGCTGTTTGCAGCATCCTGGAGGATGCTCTCTTGCTTGCGTCCCAAAGACTGTTTATTTCACAGGTGTATTTATTTCAAAGAAGAGGAAGGAGGATATCCTGTCTGGATGTTTGTCATTCCTCTGTGAGCACAATATCAGATTCTCTGGCTTGCGACCTGTCCAGTGTGTTTTTATTTTTCTTTTATAACATACTCACCCAAGAAATAGCCAGCTCTCTTGGTGTATACCCAGAGTCAAAGCAAAAGCCTCAGCAGAGGAAACTGGAGACACAATTTCCAAGACATGCTCAGTGGCCCAGCCATACACTTAATAGAGATACCGAGTTGCAGGCTTGCAAGGTAATTATCTGCTAAGATCATAACCCACTTTACCCTCATTAATGCCTTATGCACACCTCAGCTTCCATGCATTTCTCACATGTATTTCCAGTTTCAGGCAGATTTAATGTCGCTTTGACTTTGTTTGAGAAATGACAGAGGAGGAGTAATCCACTATATTTCAAACTGACTGAACATTTAAGAGGTGTTCCATTTATTAGTCTTTTCAGGAACAGAAGTGTATTACCTCCTTATCCAAGCTAAAGGGCTTTTTGGTCTTTGCATGAGGACTGTACTAGGAAGATTTGATACTAGAGCAATGAGTGAAGGTGAGAATAGAAGCTATTTCTGCACACCTTAGGCCCTTAAAAAACACCAACACTCTGAAGTCAAAGCATTTGGTTATGATCTTGTGCTTCTGACTGCAAGATTCTTTCATGTTTTTGTCCCTTCCTGTAAAATAGCCCCACTACATAAATGATCTTTTACTGATTTGGTTGGTTGGTTGGTTTTGAGTATGAAAGAGAGAACCTCTCCCCAGCTAGATTTTTTTTCTTGCTTCATCTAAAACACAGCATTCGCAGCAGCTGCGTGGTGCTGGAACAGGACTTCAGACAGTACATGGCAGCTCTGTAGTAGCCTTATCTTGTCAGCCTACAGCTGATTCAACAGCAGCCACAGACGTACACAATTAGTTTCTGGACAGAGATGGATGTAGTCTTAGAATCCAAGACTGTTCAGCCTGGATGACTAAATTTAGCCATCTGAGCTCACCATAGTATCAGTGGGTTGAAAATTCAGCAAACTTTAGGATGCCTCACCCCTCCAAAATTAAAAACATCTTACGTACACACATGCACACACATGTGTGTGTTTCAAAGAGCTGGCAACTCTTTGAGACTTCCTCACCAGCTCCTTCGCATTTTATTGTGCCCCAGGGACCTCTTTAAAACTCTGGCTCCACCAACGTCTCTGCAATTGCTCAAAACATGCAGGGTGAAGTATGGCATCTCGGTTACTTCCCCCTTCTCCCCTCCAAACTTAGGAGGCTCATTCCAAGTTAAAAATCACTCAGACTCACAAGGACATTTGAACAGAGCCAGCCACCTGGGATGAAATATGAAGTGGCCCAAATTTTCAGCCAGAGCAGAAAGAGAATGCTACAAGGAGAAAGGGAAAGTGGTCATTCCACAATCCCAGCTTAAGGGGGAAAACCAAAATACAGACAAGTTTTCACTTGCTGACGCGGCTGGAACTAGCTGCAAAGCTACCAGAAATATAATTCTTGTGGTTCCCAGCAAAAGCCTCCTTTCACAGTATTTCCAAGTTAGGGAAGTCAGAGCTTCTTGGATGCTCTTCAAATAGAGGATCTGAAGAAAGACCTATCCCAAGAGTAAGATATAAAACTCCAGTCTGTCAGTTTAAGAAGTGACCACATTTACTTCGCTAGCTGACTGATCTAGAGATCAAAGCTGGTAGGACTTATTCCAAGTGGAGGACAAAGTAAATGAAAGACTTTTTAAAACTAGCACTCTACTTAATCTTGCATTTTCAGCTCATCTTTTCATACAAAGTTTCTTTTCTTTCATTATCATGAACTAGATACAGCAGCAGCAATTCTAACCTATTTTTCCACCTGGCACTACAAGAATTCTTGGAATGGCCTTGGAATCACTATTTTCCCCTCTGCCAAGTTGCTTTTGCTGTTTAAAACATGAGACAACAGCAAAAGGAGACTCTCATCTCATTTTAGTATAACTCTGGAGGCTTGAAAGTAGCAGACCTGGCAGAAGTAGATCAGGACCTGGAATTGATAGAGTATAACAAAAATCACTGACGCTTGGCTTAGTTATTAGGAGAGAGTTTTCTCTGTCTCCCTTTTCAAGTCCTTAAGCCTGATTTTTTTTTTCAGGTTGATCTCCAGAAGTGTTCTTATCAATTATGAGAGTATCCTGCTTGCTAAGGGTTCTCCGCCAGTCTCCCAGTAACCCCATCCCAATGCAAACCCATACACCTGCACACACATTTTGTATTCTCATGTTGCTTCCTGAGCAAAGTTACATAGACAAGCACTGAGCAAGGTTCATTGAGGGACTCTGAAATTGGGCCGAGCACCAGTTGCTTTTAATACATTTACGGTATCAGCGCAGTTGCACTCACACTTTTAAACAAGGGTCTAATATTTCTTGAAGTGAATTCAACCTGATGGATTTAAGCATAGCCAAAACTGGATTTTTTTATTATTTTTTTTTACCAGATGCTCTGTTATTTCACTGGTGGGTAGCAACAGCAGTTCCACCACATGAAAGTGATTATAGATGTGACATTTCCACTCTGTGAGTCCCATTTTCAGAAGAGAACCCAACTTGTCTTATATTCCACCTTGGCACACAGCAGACAGTTTCACAGGGCCCTGTCTTCAGACCTATTGCCAAGTTTTCTGTAGTTTTTAACGTTTTACAGGACATCTGAAGAGTACAAATATGCAGGTAGGAAGGGAAGGGAACTATGAAAGGCTGCTGCTGCAGGAGACAAGGATAACAGAAATATTGTTAGAAGAGCAGAGGATGGAAGCAGGGATGCAGTGCAGCAATTAGAGAAAAGAATGCAAAGTCTGAATGAGGCTTCAGCAATTAGAGGCCCAAATATGCCTCAGTCTATAGACATGCTATTTTCATTTATTCTTCCCATATGTGACTTTGCTACAGCTGAGCCCTGAGCTCAAGCATCACGAGATTGCTTGAAAGGCGCTGCTTTATTTCACTGGAGAACAGACAACCTTCTCCTCACTTCTTAGGGGAAAAAACAATGAGGGAGGAAGGCAATGTTTGCATACCCTTAGAGAAAGGCAAGCAGGCTCTGTCAGGATGCAGACAGGCTGGCAGGACGCAGGATATCCTCACCTGCGCTGGCTGTCTGAGGCCAGCTCCTACTGCCTGCCTGAAGATGCAGCTTCTTACGGCAGCTTGCCAAACTGTTAGGCAGGCCATTGCCACAACAAATCTCTGTGAATCAAAGCAGCTGCAGGAGAAGTGGTAGGAGAAGGTCAGTGATCTCATTAGAGCCAGGAGGCCAGGGCCCCCCAGCCACAGCGAGGTCCCAGCTTCACAGCTGCAGTGTATTTTGATACCTGGCCTCAAGCAGATTGCATAACTGCACCATGAGGTCACCATCCCTCCTCCTTGATCCTCTCTGAGAACAGGAGGTGGGGAAAAATAAAATCACAAAAAAACCAAACACGGGCACTCCAACAACCACCAGGCACAGCTACGCACTCCAGTTTCTGTGGAGAACAACAGAGCTCCTCACTTAACTCCAGAGATGCAATGCCTTTTTCTCCTTACAAAAAAATGCTTGTTCTCAGAGACACAAACAGGAGCTGTATTCCGAACAATCACCCATGGAACAGCACGGCTTTCCATAGCATGATCAGCAGTATATGCAGTCTGGGCATACATTGTAACTTGACATTTTGTACTTGCCTTGGGAGCAACCAGGGAAAAAGCAGCCTAATGCTCTGCTGCTTTGGGGAGGTTCAGGAGAGAAGCAAACCCAGTTAGCCTTATGAGACCAGAGATGCCAGCGTGTACAACACTACTGAGCAATGGATGGAATTTTCTGCAGTAATCGTAGATGTTTTGAGTACCTGATGCAAAATTTCCATGTAACAGCATGAATGAAGTTCACCCAGCTCTGGGTGTGGGGCTTTGCTGGCTAATTTGGCTTACATCTCTGCAGAAAAAAAGCTGATGTTGTTACTTGCAGAGGGAAATTCAGAGCAGGAGGTTGAGATGATCATAACAGCCTTCTGAAAGAGTATCTCCCCCTCTCAGCAAAAGTGGGACTTTAGGAGGTATACTGACTAACCCAGCTACCTAGAGGTTCGTAAGTGAAATCTCAGGATATTGAAACGATTATAAAACCATTCTTGCTCTCTCTCCCCCCATATCATAAATAGGCAGAAGTCTTAGTTCTCCCCTTTCTGTTCTTTAAGATTGAGTTGGATTCACCTACAAGACATCTTGCAAGTTATAGCTATTTGAGTCTGGTTAAGCAGAGGTCTCTTTCATTATCCACTTCTTTCTTGGTTTTAGATTTTTAAGGCTAGAAATTCTTATGATGGATAGATCTTCTCTGGACTTCGCAGCAGCCTGGCAGTTTATGCCTACGTTTGCTACCTACCAGTTTCCCAGGTTGAAGTTACCACTGCAGGATTAACTCAGTACTTGTTGTATGCCAGGGTGTAGACATACTAATCAAGTGCATAAAATATTGATAGGAGTGTGCAATGTGGATAGAAGTGCTCTTGAAGAGACCTAAGACAAGGCATAGGGCATCTCCAATTTTTTCTTTAATTGCATTGATAGACTTACATCCAGGTGCTTTTACTAGAAACTAGGTGCCAGGTCTTATTCTGAACTCTTCTTCATCCTTCACTGCAGCCCCCCATTGCAATATTAATTTCCTTCTTCTCATCTCGGTCTGAAAGGGACAAAAGCGATTGTTTTTCTGTGAAATTATTTGAGAAACCTATTTAAAATATGCAAATCCGGTGCTTGGAAAGACCCACTCAGCTGGGCAGTATTGGGACCACACGGGGACTATAGCTACTCATAAAGCAGAACTATTTTAAGCAGAAACCTGTCATTAGTATCTCATTAATTTATCACGCTATGTTCATGCAACAAACGCAAGCAAGACGTGTCATTATGAGGGCAATCTGAACTGGTTTTCCCCTTTCAGCCCAACATGAGCCTTTATGGCTAAGGAAGAATACAACATATCTAAGATAACATCCACCAGGGAGTGCTAGAATTCACATCAACAATCAGCTTTTTCTTGTGGACTTTTCAGACTAATCCTTGCGGGGGGGCCGGGGGGAAGAGCTAACTCTTGTGACTGGACACTCCACAGACGCAATAGAGACTCTCCAGCAAAGATGCAAGATGCCATATCAAATAAGATCCTACATCTATACAAAGCTGCTATCCCTGTTCTAGTTTTTTGCGGTGGGCTTTTTTTTTCTTTCCAGGGAATACCCGCATTCAAACATACAAAAAAATGTAAAGCTTTAGAAAGAGAAACAAAGGCATCATTTAGAGTGTCTCCTCAGGCAAATAATCGTGAATATGATGGGTCCATCGTAAATAAAAGTAAGGCAGTGTAATGAAGAGTTCAAGATGCCATGGCCATTTGCTTCAGGGCTTTAATAGGTCAGCATAGGTCTTTTTTCTACTAGAGCAAATTCTCATTAACAAAGTGTACACAACACACCATAGAAAAAATTAACAGTAAACGATAGGGTTAGTGGGAACTCACAGGGGTGATGAGGGAGTTTCCAGAAGATCAATCTGGTTTTCATTTTCTATAAATTGAACCGGCCAAAGCAACTCAAATTAAAGCGCAAAACACATGGTCAGATTGTTTGAACTGCTTGGTAACCAGCTGAAATATATAACAAAACAAAAGCAAGAGCACTGCAGTAAAAGTTTGTTTGCAGAGTTGAGTATAAAAGATCATTGAGCAAGTTGTGTGTGTTCACAGAAATCTGTCAAACTGGTGTTCCCAAATTAACTTCCTATATAAACCTCCCAAATACATGGAGGAGATTTGAATAATGAAATCCATATGCAGCTTAGGTGCCAAAAAATGCTTTGTTTTGAAAGTACCAGAAACAGAAGAAAGGGGAACTGAAAGGCAGTCCCATGCAAATTTTGCTGGTAGGAAATAAAATTTTACTTCCCGGGAAATGAATTTTGATCTTTAAAAGCAGACAAAACACAGACATATACATGTAAACTGGCCCTGCAAAAAAACCCCGGGCTGTTTGGGCTTGGATTTCCAGCTGCATGACCCTATTGTTTCACCCAGACACTTCAGATGTTTCACGTTGGAAGTCTATTGTACAAACATATGGAGAAGGAAACATTCCACATGTGAAAGCCAAAACCTGCAAATATTCTGTATTGCCCCTAGCTTGCTGCAGAGCTGTTACCGCAGCTCTCTGGGACCAGGTCGTTGTTTTGCTCTAAGTCACTAGCAGGTGAAAGGGCTTATGCAGAAGACATGGACAGTGATCCTTAAAAAGCAAACAAGGAAAAAACCCCTTCCTTCATGCAATATTTTTAACTAGGCTTCTAAATGAGCCACTGCTAGAGCTGAGGCTAGCCATTCAGGGGTCTATTACGGTCTGAACGCACATACTTAGTTTTGAATGGTGTACAAACAGCAACACTTTTCTCCACCTCGTTGTTCCAGGATTAGTCTCCTCTTGTGCACTCTGCAAAGGGAAATTTCCAAGACTACGCCTTGCCAGGATTTCAGAGAGCAGGATGCTTGTAAATTTTACTTTACTGCCTACACATAAGGAGAGACCATGAGGGCACAGCGGGGAGGGTGTGGGAGAAAGAAGAAAAAAGTATCACAGATACTGCAGCCAGAGGAAAAACCAAGCACTGGGTTTGTTGTTACAGGGTCCCAACCGGTGAGCAGTTTATTTTTCCAAATAAATCTGCTTTGCAGACATCCTTTCTTCTTTCCCATTCAAGTTTCAACCAGGAAACCTGGAATAGGTTACTGTTGATTTTAGAGGCAAATCAAAGT
>WEIS01020455.1:0-11519 GCA_013389965.1 Todus mexicanus | reverse complement strand
CACTGCTGGCTCATATTCAGCCGAGTCCGAACACCAAGAGCCACCCCATCCTAGTGAGGGGCTTTGGGCAGAGAGAGAGAGAGTGGGGCTGGCGGATGCTTTTCTGGGGGTCTCCATCCCCGTGCCGAGATCGGTGTTAACTGCACCGCGGTAACTTCTAAGATGGAGGATTATTTCTTTGCTGCGTGCGCTCTGCTTCAAAGCAAAAAAAAATCTTAAGTGTTGGTTCAGTGTATTTGAGATTTACTGACCATTCTGCCGTGCTCAGGAAGAAACCAGTATTGTTCTAGCCCCGCTGCTAAAAACCCCTCCCATCATCCTTACCCGATGCCAAAGTACAGACAGATCCGCTCGGGAGCAGCTCCTACTTTTAAAGGGACAGAGCTGATTCTTTCGAAGCTCTGAGATTTTCTTCCCCAAACTGGTGAGATCCCTGCTTATGACAGATTCTTCCACCATCTGTATATTTTAAGATGGCTGTTTGCAGGATTCAGTTCATACTTTCATCCTTTTGTGTTTATCTGTTTACCAGTCTTGGGCCATGCAGTCTGTACTGGTTGCAGTCTCATCCTTTGCTTACAGAGAATTCTTACGATCTCTTACACTCAGCAGAGCAAGCCACATCCTTTTCTTTCTACAATTTACTTTTGTTCTTATTCAACAAGCACCTTTGATAAGCAAATGCCTGCAGGGAACCTGATCATTCATCAAGCATGGGCCATTTTATGGAGGTACATGGAATAACTGTTCCTTCCTATCCGGAGGCAACCTAGATCAGCATTATTTTCTCTTCTTTCCTATGAATTAACAAGTTTTATGCTCTTTTACTTCTCAGCTTCCTGTAGCACTCTACTAAAAGACAAGAGCTAAACTGAATTCCTCACTTCCCAATATCCAAGAAGAGAAAACTCCTCTACCACAATCACTGATTCTGGTGATTGCAGCACTCAGTGAAGCAATCTGAACCTTGCTAGGCCCATGTAGGAATTTGTCAGGAGACCAGTTATTTTCTCGACTTTGCACTGAGAGCTACATTATTTTATTTAGTTTGGTTTGTTTATTAACTTGTGTATGTGCTTATTCAGCTCTAGGATAGCTGATAAGCGTTAAGTCAGTCTGACTCTCATTTAAAATTAATTGCTCTTACTGTGAGAAGTACCATCTTGTTGTCTTATTGTAGACTTCTTTTCTGAAGGCCTGTGGCATGGGTGTCTTCATGCAGTCCAAGATAGCAACTTCATGAGCCTCTCTAAATGATGTGCAAGCCTAGGAGTGCTTCTAAGCACAACAGTCCTGACCTTGTTTTCATTGCGCAGCAGGTGGTTCTAGATTTCTTTGGATTAGCTGTCTTCTGTACAAGACATTATCTTTTGCTTGAATAAAATTCAGTGCACAGACACTTCAATCTCAATCAAATCAGTAACACAAATAGCGTTAAACAAGGCAGTAAAGCACAACACATGAGACCACAGGTAGAAAATCTAGCAAACTCATTCCTCTCCCTGGAATAGCTGTGAGGTTGAGCCCCCACTGCTGTACATACAGCTCCCACAGACACCCTTCCTGGGAGCAAGTGATTCCTTCTTCTAAGACAACTGATCTTCCAGGCACAAATATCCCAACAAGGCCACTCAGTTGCTTTGCAGTGCCGGCAGACCTGGCTGTGCCAAATGTGTCTGGGCTCTGGTAAATTATGCTGTATCCTCGGGCCTGGATTTTTCTCCTTTAAAGCCCTCCACCTCTGTTGTTCCAGTCTTTCCCTCCAAGCTGGTCTAACTTTAGACACTGCATTCTGCCTTTGGGTAGCTCTTCTTCACTCTCATGGTCTTTTCCTCCATCCTGGCTCTAACCCCAAGGAATCAGTAACTTTTAAGGGATTTGAACAGTGAAAGCAGGCTTGAAAGTTAGCTCACTGGACAACAGCATAAACTACAATCCAACATTTCAGACTTGAACTGCAGGATTTTAGTTACATGAAGACCCTTTGCTTTTGCCCAGTGGCAATGCTTTCCTCTGGCCCAAGAGGTGGACTTGATACTCCTTTACAACTAATTTTTCATGCCTTCTTCCACTCTTCGGCTACTTTTCTGTCAGCATAAAATGGATAGGAAGTTGTAAACCACTTCCTCCTTCTATCCAGGCATGAAGAACTGCTCCCAGGAACAGGCAGAAGAGGCCTTTGCCTTTCAGCAGATGAGTTGTGTTGGTTTGCAACACCCAGGAGCACTTTGTGCCCACTCCATGCTCTGTTGTGCCATGAAGTCTTCCCCCATCAGGAATGGAAGCACGGTACCATGGCACCTCTCTGTCTCACATGCCATCACCTAATGCATGCTGTCTTATGATGTACAGCACAGGAAAGTTCCAAGGTATTCCCTCAATGTCCAGAGTTGCCTTTTCTCCACACTGAGATTTTTTTAACTACTTTTTTTTGTTTTCTTCTCAGAATCTAGACATTTGGCTTGCCTTTTCACCTTCCAAATCCACCCTGCACTGCTCACCAGTGCCTCTCTAGAAGATCTGCCCTGCTTGAGAGATGGATCAAACACTTCTACTCTACTTGTGACATTGATTCATTAAATTTAACAGTGGTCACAGACAGGTTCACAAAAGGTCTGTGGAGCTTTTTGCAAGAGCAAGAGGATAATGAAGATGATGCCCCAAAATATCATGAACTGCTGCACATACGAATCAGCCAAGCGCCATGGAAAAGCATTTGTAGAGCCTGGGAAGAGGCAGAGACTGTTAGAATTGTGCTGTGGCACACATCTGGGATGATCAGAGGTAACTGGGTGGGATTATGAGATTTTTTTCCTTTCACCAATGAAGGGTGTTAAAGCTCCACAAGGGGCACGGTGAGCTGGATGTCCCCTATTCAAAGCATATTAACAATAATCCTGAGGAGATAAGGCTTGTCCCTGGCACTGCAGAACACAAAGCAGTGTCAGAGCACTAGGAGTTTCCTTGGAGGAACAGGAATAAGGTAGGACTGGGAATTTCAGACTGGGACAAGCACAAAAACCCCCCAACTTACTGGCATAGACCAGATCTGCCTGGCACCTTTTACTTTGATCTGCTCTCCTGTGGCAGCAGCCTTGTCCTGTCACCCGCTGGATTACCAGTGATAGAGCACAGCAAGGGAAGGTTTTTGGCTTGACAAATTTAGTTTTAGGTACTTGTGTCTTCAGTTTCAGTGAATATTTCTTTCAATATCAAGCTTTCCCTCTCCTTAACCTCTCAGCGAGTTTTTGTTTCTCAGAACCTGTTAAACTGGGTCAAATGCTAACAAGCATGTCAGGCCCCCCCTGCCCTTAGGATCTGCCATAAAAGATCTGACTACAGGCCTGTCAAGCTCTTTGTCCTACTTCTGCAAGAAGCCAGTGCCCTGCGCTTCAGAGAGGTGGAAAAAAGCCTTCTATTTAAAGGTTACATCCCTTCTCCTTGCTGTGACACTGTTGCTTCACTTTTTATTTTCTTCAGTGTTCTTCAATGAATTGGAAATCACGCTGCTGGTGATGGATTGCTCAACTCGTTCATGCAGCTCTGCAGTTCTCTGTAGAAGACCTTTCACCAGCTGCCAAGCCACATTGATTTTCCATTGAAAGCCTCTTCTGTTTTGCTCTAATATCTACAGGGTCACAAGATCCTGTAGGGTGGAAGAGAGGGAAAGCAACTAAGATGCAGTACTAATGTTTGTAAAGCTCAGAACAGTTTTCTACTTTTGGCTGACTTTGAGTTGAGCAGTTCGCAGCTCTGTGAACTACTTCATGAGGAGATAAGTGTAAAGAGTCAGCCAAAAGAAATGGGATAAGGCTGGACTGTAAGACCAAAATTGAAGTCATTCTGGAATAAAGTGGAGAAGAGCATATAGCGGAAGTGGGAAAACCAACAATGGCAGAAGGTTTTATAGCAAAGTTCATAAAGCAAGCAATGATTATTCTCTGAGCTTATGTAAGAAGACTACTTAAAGCATTGGAAAGGTATTGGCCGCCTTAGGGTTTAAAACCAAATAAACCAGATTGCTAGCCATAAAGCACAAAGCAAAGAATATTTCCTCCAGCACAATTCATCACTGCTTAGAAAGTAGAAACTGCAGGCACATATTCTAATATTAAATCAAATTATAATACCATTAAAGCAAGTAGTTCATCTTCTATACTGGCCTTATATCTATAAAGATTAAGCTCAAATAAAAGCACATGGCTTTCCTCTGTCACATTGTGTAATTATTATTCATACAGCAGAATTATAGATAACAAAGTAAAAGATGACTACATTCCTGCATCTCTGCCATAGGATCTCTGAAGCTTCAGTGATTTAAAATTTAAAGGTTTAAAACCTCTAATTCCTTATTGTAGCTCGCTGCATTTTATTCATTTTATGTACGGCCATTGTACACATGCCCTTGCATTGCAAACACATATAGACACATTCGACTCTTATCTGCTTTCAGAGAGGATCCTCAAGGGAGAGGTTTCATGAGGCAACTGAAATGATTTAGTAGTTAATTGCATCTTCTTCCCCTTTCCCTCTGAGGACTGGCCCTATGCTCCTGCTGCTTCCTTCACAAAAAATTGGTAGCCTTATCTGCCTCCTTGGTGAGCGCATCCAGTTTACTATCAGAAAACAGAAACAGTTTACTATCAGAAAACATGGGCAAGGATGGAGCTATGTTGCCTGCCTTCATTCATGTGGTTGTTGTGCTTCAAGCTGAGCTTCACAGGACACAGCTCAGCCCTCTGCAAAGGAGGCACCTCCTCTTCAGGGCTGGCCTCGTCTCCTGTGTTTCAAATCTCAGCCCAGCCTGAATCAGCCTTCTCAGGGGTCAAGTGGCAATGACACTCCAGACAGATAAGGCATGTGGACTTTGAATGCTGCCTCAGAAACAACTCCCAGGCAAGGCTCGCAGTTGCCATGCCCAATTTCTGGGAGTTTGTGTCCTTCACCACTCTGTCCTTTCCTCTTCACATGTTTGGTGGCACAGAACGGCAAAAATCTGCAGTGACTACTGGCATTTCACATCACCTCTGCCTGTGATTTTACACTGAGCACCTCCCCTGCCAAGCAACTGATTAGGTGGGCTTTCCTTCCATCAACCCATGAGGTCAGGTGAAGGATCATATGTAACCATAACCTTTTGTATGATTCATTGTCAAGACCCTGAGGTCAAAGACCATATTTTGCTCAGAATGAGGTATGCCTTGTGCTCTTTCAATGTAGGAAACAGACTGTTCTAGCCACTACTGAGATAAAACCTAATCAGCAAAGTATGCTGCTTGGATAAATCACTAGCATGTCACACAATAATGGAAATGTTTTGCTGGGACCATCAAGCTAAAGCACGCACACAAAGATTTCCATCCATCTCTGACAACATCACTCACTCGCTGCGTGACATCGGCCAAATGGCTTGTAGCCTAACTTGCAGAAGCACCAAACCCCTGGAAATCAGGTCAGTGCACTCCCTGTGCTTCAACTGCCCTCAGAAAAAGAAAGCAAATACTGCTTCTCCCCTGCCCAAACATCTGCCAGGCACAAAGCTCTATTGTTCCCAAAGCTAGCCTCGATGGCTTCTTAAGAAGAGACAGATGCACCTCTACACGGGCAGCAATCCTGACGCCGAGTCCTTACAACCCACGCGTCCTAACACCATTGTCTGCTGACAAATGCCTTTCACACGAGGCTTGAGATGAAGTGGGTATTTGATGTGGACAGCAAACCTCCGTTCTTTATTTTGAAATTATTTTTGCTTTCTGTTGTGGGTGTTTGTTTTCCTGCCTCTAAACTCTGATTCCTTGGTTTTCAGTGCTCCACGGCCCCAGTACCTTACAATCTGTCTGCTTGGGAAAGACCTGAGGAGATAGAGTTGCAACATAACACACTTGCCCACATAAAGCCCAAGGAAAGGGATGTGGATTCTTGGAAACAAAATGAAACAAAACACACAGTAGGGCTTCATAAAGATATATTGTGGCAAGGAGAAAGGCAGGAGGAGATACTGGCAAGCTGCTTGGATCACAAGCCCGTCAAAATATTGTCTGCAGTAGCAGGGGTTCGGGCACAGCTGTACCAGTTGTCTGTGCTCCCAGTTAGCTGATCTCATCAAACAGAAGGGCAGAGATCAAAGCGCTTTGCTTCTCCTTGAAGATCACATTTCTTAGGGACTTCCTTCCAAACCAATAGCCACAACTTATTTAAACCTGGATCCATGCTGAGCAATTCTAGCCATTCCCATCAAGCATATCCTTTTGGGAGTAGGAGCATTTGACACTGCCTGATGTGGCAATGGGCTAGCTCACCACCTTCCTCCAGGCCGAAAAGCAGCTACTACTGGGAAATCCCAGTAAAAAGTATTTCCCAGGCTAAGTCAGTGCCATTGGCTTCCTGGTGTTCAGCACCATCAGGCAGGGGTAAGGGCACAAGACCAGCAGAGATCTTTGATGCCAGGCACTGTGAATGTGTCCAGCTTCTCTGACTCTCATGTCAGCCCATGGGTGGCAGCCAGGATCAGGCCCAGTGACACAAATCAGGCTGGGAACACAGCTCCATGATGGCCACGGGAAAGGGGGTGGCTTGGTGGGACCCATGGACAGGCAGGGCAAGGCTGGGGGTAGCTGGAGACCAGCCTTGCTCTGACATCATNGTAACTGTACTGTGTCCTTTGCTGCAGCAAAGGAGATTGCAGTGCATTGACAATGCAGCAAGTTTGGAGAAGCTTGAAATGCAAAAGGCATTATACATAGGCTAATATCAGTTTAAGCTTCTGTAACCAACTCCCATAGAATCATCATATGGTTTAGGTTGGAAAAGACCTTTAAGATAATAGAGTGCAGTCATGGATCTGGTCATGTGTGTATTTCAAATCTGTTGATACTAAAGTGACAGAATTGCCTGTATCCTGAAGAAGAGCTGTGACAAACACCCCTTTGGAGGATATGCTGCATAAGTAGGGAAAGGAAAGCCAGTGGAACTAACACTTTTTAGGATACCATTAAAAATTGATAAGAAGTTCAAAGACAGTCCTTTTCCAGCCCCTTGTAACCTTCCCATGTCTCCATGTGCATAAATAGCAGCTGTTCTGTCCTTGGTCACATTGAACTTAAGCTCTAGCGTGTTCATCATGTGAGGGAGCTGGCTGGGGCTGCAGGGGAGCTGCATTTCCATTCCTCTGGGCATCCTTGCAGTGGTATCACTTGTTTTCCATGTCCTCTGGATACCAATGTAAAATAGTGAAGAGCAGAGGTCTGAAACAGCATGACCCAACAACTAAGTTGCTTGAGGATCCTGAAACCCTCCCAAGATGCAATGGCAAACATCAGACAAAAGAGGAGGCACATTTTAGCAGATCCTTAACAAACACCTTCATCTAGGAGCTCTAGAGAGTGAGCACCACCTGTCTGCCTCAGATTACCACCATTTCCTCTGTCTCCAGGTCCCTGGAAGAATCCAAAAGTTTGACAGACTACCATGTGGAAAGAGAACGGTGGAGTGCTAGGCTCTGAGCACCAGCAGGAAGCTAAGGAATTTAAATCACAAAATCAACCAGCTGCTGTGAGCTGATGCAGTTCCTTGAAAACTTGATTTGCTTACCTTATCCCTGACACCAATGGCTGTACCATGATCCTTAAAATCAGATGACCAAATATACTATGGCTTCAGGCTTTGTTTCCAGAGTAAGCTGGAGCAATTGCTCTGTCTAGAGAAAACAGAAGGAACTAGCCATAGGTTTAAACACAGTAGTGAATCCAGACTGAGATGGATCTCAACAGAGAGAGCTAAGCTTGGGAAGCATCATTTGCAGTCAGGCCCCAACCTGTGGTTGCGTTCTTATGCTCCAGACTAAATGTTGGCTTAGTTCTGTCATTTGACATTGTTTCGGCCTGTCTGGGAAAACCTGAGGTCTAAAAAATACAGTGAAGCCATGAGATGTAGGTATTGCCCTTGGTACATCACACATGGAGGGGATGTGGGACAAAGCCACGCAGAGAAGGCAGATGGGATGGATCTTCCTGTCATAGAAGGTCAGGAGAGATATGGGCATGGAGATTGTTTTTGTTTAATTCAGGAAAACTTAGGCAGCTATATGTTGTCTGGAGACCCTAGACACACACACACAAAAGTCTGGGGATGGGAGAGGCTCCATAGTACCTAAGCAGCCCCTTTCCCTGGTTGCCCTTTTTACTCAGCTTCCATTGTCTTCCTCTCGCAGGGCTTTGCAGGAAAGCACAGGAAAAAAAAAAGCTAAAAAAACAAGTAACAAGAAAACTCAAATAAATGCTGTGACACCAGACACAGTCATTGCTCAGCTCTATTTACAGACCTTCTTTCTTCATCCTGCACCTGTGTCCCACCTTAGGCTGGCCCAGGCCTCAGGAATACCCAAAAGGTTCCTGCAGATTGCTGTGACACCAGACCCCTGGCCACTCGAGATAGGACACCAGCATCCAGAAAGATATTAAAGATAACCACTGCAGCGTCACAACAGGACAAAAAAATACAACAGGGATGGTTTGGTTTGTGGAAGACTGAAGGGAGCTACAAACAAAGCCAACCGCAGACTACCCCCCATCTACTACCTCTTTCAGTGTATTAATACAGGTAGTTGTATCAACAGAAAAGGATATGCCAACGTGGTGGCTGCATCCTCTTAGTTGCTGCCCGTGCTGCAATCTTCTTGCTATGCAGCTAAAACCACCAGAATATCTGCTTTTACAGGACACATCCCTGGAAAAGTTCATCAGCTACAAATATGTTCACCAGGCTGGACTGCTGTTTAATTTTCCTCCACAGTGAGGTTTCACTTATGCTAGAAGACTGTCACAAAATATTGCTGGGACCAGAAGCCATGGAGCCTAAGTGTCATCATTCTAAGAGATATGTGGGAGTCAAAGTCCCAGTATTTCAAGGAGACCTCAGCTGTTCAAAAACAGGGCTTCAAAATATGTACTCTCTAGTTTTAACATCAAACCAAGTATCCAAACAATACACCAAAGAGAAGGACAAACCATCTGACTCTGTGTGTCTTCCCTGTCCTCACCTACACTACAAAAATGCCCTCACACTTGCCTGTGCGTGAACATAAGCAGCCAGCTAAGGTCAAGCACACTTCAATTGCTCATGTGGACAAAGGACAAAATTAAGAACAAGCTCAGAGATGATACCTTTCGACTTTTTGGTCACACCATCAAGGCTCTTGCAGGGCCTCCTGTTGTCAGGAAGACTGACTTTGTAGTGGCACACAGGTCAGATCAATAGTTTCTCCTCATTTCAACACCCCATCTCCATCCTGAAAAAAGCTGCACCTTGCAGGTTCCCCTTCTTGCATCCCCCTCTAGAAAGTACTTGATGCCTTCATGTATGCCAGCTGCTGCTCCTTCCTGCTGCTAACCTAATAGAGCTAGTCAGGCAGCACGGAAAGTTCATTCTATGAAAAATACATTTAATGCTTTCAGGACACAATGCAGGTAATATGTGCAAAAGATGTCTCATGATGCTGAAATGAGTAGGTGTGGAATGTAGCTAAAGGCACAACAGAAAAATTGAATTGCCTCTCCCTTACCTAGCTAGAGCTCTCATCTTCAATTTTAAATTATCTACTTGCTAATGTACCAGCTACATTTTGGTAATGATTTGCTTATGCAACCTCTGGGCAACCACAAATTGATCCTGATGTGCAAAACCCCTTACTGTTGATATTGAATTGTTGGGATGCTTTTCACAAATCAACAGCACTTTCAATCCATCCATCCATCCATCCATCCATCCATCTATCTAACCATTCATCTTTTCTTCTGTGAATTTCCACCGAGGTCCTTTCATCGCAGTAAGCTGTGGCAAGTTGGACTTGTGAAAAAGAGGTCTGGAAATTGGGGCTGTACCAGCTAGAAGAGAAGGAACATACTGGGGTGATCACTTGGCTGCTGAATCACAGGCCTGCCTTCCTCTGAATTTAACCTTTGTATCTATGAAGGTTCATGGGTTGTAGGCTCACTAACGTGAAGGTAGCTCCTCTCTGCCTTCCCCTTCTTTCTGTCCTTGTACAGTTCCATTTCTTTGTTGTTAATTGGCTCAAACAAGATTTCCCCTGAGACTTGAGCAGTTGTATTATCAACCAGTAATCCACTAATTCCCTTGGACACACAGGAGTCCCTCATGCGCTACTCCTCAACTGCATTTTGCAAGTGTTGTGCTCCTGCACAATACGCCAAATTGATGTTTCGTTGTGATCAAAGACGTCCTTTTCCTCAGAGCAAATTCCAGCATGGTTATGGTAGTTGGCCGGACAGGATATCATAGATTTGAGCAGCTGAAATTCTCAAGATGTCACCATCTAAAGTAAAAAGCTTTTGGAAATGAAACATTTTTTTCTCACAGGGGACAGGCTTTGATACTTTCCTGAAGTAATCCACACAAAGCATGTGCTGGAAGTCTAAAGCCTAGACTTCCACCAGAGCAATGTCAGCTATCATTGGTATCAGAGCTTTCTTATGTCATGCTAGGAGTCTGTACAATAATAACTAAATATTTGTAGTTAAATAAGAAAGAATGGATTTCTGCTTTTAACATCCCAGCTAATGTTACTGTGAAGCAAGACTTCACCCCTCCTTTGTCACCTATATAATCCCTAAGATAGGAGCAGCCAGGCAACAGTTTTTTTAGCTGTCTCTGTGTGATTTTGGTCTGTATTAGACAACTGTGACTTCACTGAGATTCACACAGCTACTGAGCAATATCATCTATCAGGAGTTCTAGGTCTGAAAAGTTACTTGTTAAAACACCAAATCAAAGAGGCTGAAGATCCAAGCAAAAAATCGTTCGTGTCAGATTTCTTCGAGAACTTTCACAGGCATAAAATAAAATGTGCAAGGCAGAGGTGTATCATCACCTGTCAGCATGCTTAATGCTGTTAGCACATCTTATATGGCATCCTGAGCTGATGTTGATAATGATTTTCCTGTTACGCTACCAAGCTCTTTATTCCTACCACAATGTTGAGTATCTAGAGGGCACAAAGACCTCTGTCCTCAATTGCACATTTTATGTACTTTTTTGGGGTATTATGAAGGTTTTCAATGTCTCCCTCCCTGGAGAGGACCAGGAAGAGCTGCTGAGAGATTCAAGACCTTTGAAAATTCATGGTTCCCTAAGGGATCCAAGAAATAATGTCCTTCCTGAGTGCCATGGTTTAACCCCAGCTGGCAGCTAAGCACCACGCAGCCACTGGCTCACTCCTCTCCCTGCCCCCACCCCAGGGTGGGATGGGGAGGAGAACTGGAAAAGTAAAACTCATGGGTTGGGATATGAAAAGTTTAATAATTGAAGTAAAATGAAATTAAATATAATAATAGTAATAGTAATGAGAAGAAAGAGAACAAAAAGGGATAGAAATAAAACCCAAGAAAGACAAGCGATGCCCAACGCAATTGTTCACCACCGACTGACTGACGCCCAGCCAGTCCTCCAGGAGTGGTTGTCACCTCCCCACCAACTCCCTCCTGTTTATACACTGAACACAACAT
>WEIS01020454.1:249-30633 GCA_013389965.1 Todus mexicanus | reverse complement strand
AAGAGTCCACGGCATTTGGGAGAGACAAACACAAGTGACAGGTTGGGAGACGGGACAAAAAGAATATGTTGGCTATTTCTCCTTAAAATATAATCCTGCTTTCCAGTCCTTTCTTGGGAATATTTACTTTTGTATTAACACCACAAATTATTTCTGCTGCACTGTAAATATTTTTCATTTCCTCGTTTAGTTTAAATTTCATTAGTATCCTAAATACAGGGGGAAAAAAAAAAAAGAAACATCTTTAAATGATAAACAAGATGTGAAAAATTTTGCTGGGGTGCTGGAAAGGCTCCTGTTTGGTTCTCATCCCACTCCACTGCAACAACCCAGTAATGATTTCAGTAACTTGCTCTTATGCACAGTTACAGCAACTCCTCCAAAAACACTACAGACGCTCTACTAACATGCAATTAATGTGCACAAGGAGAAAGGTGCATTTTCTGCAGTGGTAACTACGAGACCTGCTTAGGTTTCAGCTGGATTAACATTAGCTGAGCACAAAAAGTCAGTCCATATGGAAATAATCAGTTAAATGAAGACTGAATGCTTGGTATGAACTTTCCTTAAGTAGAAAAATATATTACTTTTCAACTGCACAAATGACCTTGATATTTTTTTTTGTCTTTTCCAGTAGAAAACTCCCACCATTCATTAAAGCATTTCACATACAACAGAGTCCTTAAAAGGAGACATGGCTCTCGCCTACGAGCAAGATGGATATCTACTCGGCCCCTGCCCCTGCAGTCTTCTCAGCTCATGGGCTGGGGAAAAAAAACGAGTACTGCAGGTCTCCCCTCAACTCTTTAATTTTCCTCTTCATTTATCTTTGCTTTTCATACCATTAGGCTGAACTGCAGTTGGCTAACATGTCATCAACTGACAGCAAGGGTTAAAACCCATCCATGGATCTTAACTCGCTTGGTTCATAGTTCTCTAAAAAATAGAGGAGAAAAATCTTCAGGAGGACAGCGACCCACGGAGATGTTTTACACTGTCATTGCTCTATGGCAGAGACCCACAGACATACAAAGTCATTTAGCAAACAGCTGAAGCATGCTCCTATCTCCTCCCTGTGCTTGTCCTGCCCTTGGCTCTGCTAGCACAGCCTGATGGACATAGACACAAACACTGACTTGGTAAATTTACATTTCCTTCCTATCCCGAGCAAGACTTGGATGTAGCCACCCGGACTTCAATTCACAGCAGCTTCACTTTCTTTAGTGTACATAAAGAGCCAGAATTATGTGTACCATACAGGCGAAGCAGATTATCATACGGGCATAAGGAGTTCTGCTTTTCCTCCTTTTCTTTTTTTTTTTCCCCCCCAGAATTTGATATTCTCACTCATTTCTGATAAGTAATTTTCAGGCAAGCCTTGCTATTTCTTCTCCAGTTCACAGATGAAGACAGCAACTTTATACTCATCATCCATATTGCAGAGACAGTTTTCTGTGCTGGTTTTGAAGTTCAAGTTAGCACAGATAAAATATTGGAAGGTGTAATGAAGAGTGCCAATCTGAGATGACAGCTTTATGACCACACATATTGGTGACAGAGAAAAGTCACACAACCACAAGCACATCACAGGCACATTTCCATCAGGGAACAAGGGCTAAAGGAAATCTCATCAGGGCAGGAGACAAGGTCACCTGTGGGAAGAGAGGAACATGGCTCCTCTCTCCCCCCAGCTTCTTCTTGACACTGGTGTTGTTCATTTTACCAGGTCCAGATACTTCACATCACAAAAGAGCATAACAACCTCTGAAACAAACTAACTCAGGTTATTTTTTTAACGTATTTTCATTAAACAATGCCAGTGCTGGATTTGCCTTCCCCAGGAAGAGTCAAGTCTGTCAAGAATGGGCCGGTTCTTCATCAAAGAACCAAAAATTACTTCGTCGCTTCACAGAAAATCCAGCTTACTTCTGAAGGCAGAGGTAAACCCCACCCAGGTCTTCCTATTTAGTCTTTGCTCAAGAACTGACTTGCCACAAAATTGCACTGGCTTGCAGCTCAGGAACCAGAGTCTTCCAGCAGTTTCTTTTTCCTTCCAGAACCACAGCATACCTATCCTCAATACATTATAAAAAAAGAAGTGCCAAAGCCAGATGTTCAACAAGGAAAAATCAGCTGTTGTTAACACTGAAAAGACACATTATTGGTTGCATATAAGAGGTTGATATTGGGCTAAAAGTACACTTGAGTATTGAAGATTGCCTACTAGTGTTATTCCACAGCAGACACAGGGTGAGTGCCAAATCCATGGGGGCAAGAGACAGGGAGCTGGAGGAAAGCAGGACCCTTTCCTTCAAGAAGTTGCTGGGGTCATGGTCATAGAACCATTGATGATCTGGAGATCATCAAGTCCAACCCCCCTGCCAAAGCAGGGTAACCTACAGCAAGTTGCACAGGAATGCGTCCAGGCAGGTTGTGCTGACACCCTCCCACCTCCCTCTTTGGTTTGAACAAAAGGACAGGAAATCTGTAGCTTCTTGATCGCCCATGGCAAGTGTCCCATGTGAGAACATAAGAGGTTCAGGTCATCCATGGGCATGTGACAGCATTTCTGGCAGGTTATCTGGGGCATGTAATACGACATTTACTTTGACTCAGTGCCTTTACACTACCTTCATGCCAGCTATAGAAGAACAGCTAGTATCTGATCAAGCACCAAGCCAACTGGTACTGAATTACATAATTCAGCTTTTCTTATTTATTTTTTTTTAAGTTTTAAACAGAAGTCTTGAGATTGGGTGTTCAAAGAATAATAAAGTGGGATTTACCTCATCACAAAGCCATCACAGCAAAAGATAGTAAGCTGGGGAAAAATGTCTACACAATACAGATTGAACTGCCCATCAGACTTGGCCACTGTTTAATAACATACCTGACCCCTGTCCTTCTAGTCATGCCTCACAAAAGCCTCCCGCAAGAAACACAACTTCTTATGCCTTTTGACACACTGGAGAAGAACATGAAGCTCCTCCCTGAGGATGAGGACCTGAGGCCAAGGGCTTGTGTGCACCTAAAGAAAGATGGTCTGACAAAAAGTCCTCCCTGTCAATGCCAGGACATGCCATCCACCACACGTCTTCTGGAGCTGGGTGTGCAGCAGTTACAGGGCATTCCACATATGCCATGAGCCCTTGCTTTGAGGCTGCATGGGAGCAGCATGGCATGTTCGTGCACAGCGCCAGAGGAGCAGAGCACTCGCCTGGTTCTCCATCCAGGGCTCCGTGGCTCTAACACATTCACAGCATTTTCAGACCTCTGACTGCTATTCCAGTGCAGTTTCTGGTCCAAAGGGCTCTGGAAAAATTAATCATCATGCAAAATGTCTTGCTAAGGAAAAGAAACTCTCCTGTAGGGCCTCGAGAGCCTCCTATTTCAGCTGCTGCAGTAAGGCCATTCACATCTCAAATTGTAGTTTAACTCAAACTCTCAAACAATTCCATTTAATAAAACCATACCTAATAATCTGCCTATTGTTGGGTCTCAAAACTAAGGCACAACACAAACATCAACTAGATTTTTTTATTTTCTTAAGCATTCTCAGTAATTTCTTTGCGGGATCTTTAAAAGAAGATACTTAGACTCAAAGAAATGGAAGTACATGGTTTTTTAAAACAGCTTACTGCAGATGCACAGAACAGTGAGGAATCTGCAGACAGCGTGGGACAATCCTCTCCATTCCTCAAAACCAACTGTCTTCAGATTGCAAATGCAACCTCCCTGCTGAGGAATACCTGAAGCATCAAGCTTGAATCAAGCTTTCCACCTCCTGTAACTATCATTTTATGTATCTGAATTCATGACGCAAACTGCAGAGGCTGATCCAGATTTTTGGTCCACGTCTTTATTGGAAAATGAAAATGCACTCGCATGCACAGTACTTGTAAATGTTTGGGAATACTTTGTAATTTATTAAAGGGTCCTCTGTTATTACAGCAGATGTCTCTCCAATTACAAACAACTATAATAAAGACATCAATCTTGATATTAATTTACCCATTTACTCCTTGTATTTTTTAACTCCTAGCCTAAAGGGTGTCATCATTTTACTTTACAGCACTAAACAAAGTTCCTTTGGTGGCACCATATTTAAGAAACTTGGTCGCCTTCCTCACCTGCAAACTACCACTGCGAAGACATTTAAAAAAGCATTAAAATTACTTTTTCCACTTGCAATTTTGGGTTTAATAAGTCACAGATTACCTGAAAATATTTAAGCCTCACTTAATTTAGCAGTCAAATCTTCAAGATGTTAGCTGAGCTTTAGCATGAACTTTAGACTTTTTCAGGCACTATGAGGTTCTCCCTGAGCAAAAAGCACTAAAAAGAAAATGAAGTTAATCCTAGACTGTTTGGTTTATCTTTGCTTTCCAACACAAGTGTGCATTTAGCCTGATGGTTGAAGTTGGCAGGAAGCAAACTACAGACCAGAGGCTAAAATCATTACAAGAAGAGCATAGAAAAAACTCAAGATAGTAATTGGGGAAAAGCATTTTCCAACCTGCTACAGCAAGTTGCTCTTTTATGTAGTTTATATATCAGCTCTTTTTTTTTTTCCCCCTATTTCTTTTATGACAATCAAGCTGACAGTGCAGGTTACAAGTTTCAGCTCCCCAGGGGCAGCAATGTTGCAGTGACAGCTGACTGACCCATATAGCAACAGCTACTTAAGTGCTTGAGAATAGAAGGGAATCTCAGTTTTTTGCATAATAGTCCTCCTTTCTCCTGCAGACTATCTCCCTGATGTTTTACAAGGGCTGTCCAAAACACCTCATCTACCCACCTGCAAAGGGAGGTGGCATGATCTATAAAAGCATCTGTATCTATAGCGGCTTAAAGGTCAGCAACTTTAACAGAGAATGTGGCAGGGGGGAATAAAGCCCCAAACCCAAAGAACTCCAAGCAGACTTAACATCACAGGGGAGTGATAGAAGGGAAACGAATCGGAAATGAGAAAAAGGCAATATAAGCACAGTGGTTATTTCCTGTTCATTTAGTTCTTAATTTTTTATTCATGTGTAAATTGACCCCATCTGGTTTTTTTCATTCAACCCCTAAAGGGGTTTAATATAGGCTACAGTTTAATAAAGTTCCCACAAGACTTGACAGTTCAACATCATCTCAATACATCGTTCCAAAAAGTAGGAGGCACAACACAAAAGACCGTAAGAGTGCCACACGACAAGCAATATCCATTTGCAAAAACACAAAGGATAAGAGCGAACTGATAGCAGGACAGAGCACAAAGCAAATACAATCCAACATTAAACACTGAAGAAAGAGCATATGTTATGACAGCCAGTTCTAGCATGGCTGGAAGCAGCAAGAGAACCTTCCCACTGCTTCATCAGCCATTAATTTTGCAAGATTGTGAGAAAGCCACAGACCAAGAACACCGTATTTTAGAAAAAGTTTCTCTAGATAATTCTTTTGAAATCTCTTCAAATTAAACATTATGAAAAAGGAAATCTCTAACCATCTTTTGGCAACGCTGCAACATAATGTTCTAATTTCCTTTTAATAAATGGCCAAATGCTCCTGAGGTCTCCTTTAAGGAGCGCCATCAAAGCTACCCGAGCCTCTGCCTGGCAGAGGTGGCCATATTCTCTGTACAAATAAAGGCAACCATTTCTTCACTATTTCACAGGAATCCATCCAAAAGTCTGCTTTTACACCAGTCAACTTTGGGTACAGGGTACAAGCACTCAAGGTTAAAGACTGAAAATACAACTTCTTAACAGCATATCAAAGAAAACCTCCTGTGTGGACAGAATAGTCCCACCATATTATGTGCATTACAGTCCTTCTGCTACAGACTAAAGGTTACGGCCTTGCTTTTTAGGTATAAGTCTTGTCCACAACTTATTTATAATACCCTCTTCCTTAAACCAGAAAGTTATCATTTATATTTCTCCCTCACACGTTGAGACTAAGGCAATCAGTGCTCCACATTAGCCTGGTGCTCTAATTTGTGGTTACAATCATATATCACAAACTGATTTATTACCCTGGGATACTCTATGAAAGGTAGAAAACAGCTCTGAAAACAGGCTCAAGAAAGGAAGCTTTCATCACCCAGTTCATAATAAAAGCATTTGAAAGAAAGGGAGGAATAAAATAGAAAACACATGCACAACACAGATGTTGTAGGAAAAATCTGTTTGTTTCTAATGCCCTGGTGAAATTGGTCAAAATCATCACATCTGTTCTGAAGTACAGTTCTCATAAACACAAACAAGGCCACAAATGAAGGCAAGAATTAAGCAGAAAGGAGGAAAGGTAAGAAGCCTTCTTCTCTTTGCTCATGCAATCCACCGTGGAATGTACCCTCATACTTTGTGAGAGGCAGAGGTGCCAACATATACTCCTAAGAGATTAGTCGCCCTTCTCTTCTGAGCATAAGACAGAGGGATGGGCTCAAAACAACTCAGCACCAGGTCCTTGGGAAAGCTGCCCTCCTATCTAACTGCATCCATCTGCTTTGGGACACAGACACAAAACCCATTGCAAATTTTTTTTTTTCTGAGAAAACAGAGATCTTATTGAAAAAACTAGGACAGAAAACACAAATCAGATGCCTTTTCACTGGATTCCAAAACCCCCCAGATATTAGAAAAGCTTTAGTCAGTATAGATGGAAACTGTATTTTTGGAAACACAAAATTCAAGCATGGGTAAGTTGAGAATAGCCAAGCATTGTCCACCCTGCAGAGAAATGCCTCCAAAGCATTCTCTCTCAGTCCTGCAGTTAGAAACAAATAGTTTTGCTATATAGACAATATAGTTTTAAGTAGAAATCCTTGCTTTCAGTAGGGTATCAAAATCAAGAGCAAGTTCTACTGAAACAAAACAAAGCAAAAACAAGTGAAGGAGTTTTCTCTAGACTTGTATGTGTCCACAAAAATTTTTAGAGGTGAAATGATGACGCTCTTGGGATACTTTCTGGGAGCAATCGTTGGATACAGCTAGTTATGAAAGAAACCCAAAATAAGGAATCAAGTCTGAAAAGTATTTTGATACATTCTACTTGCCATGGAAATGCTTGTGGTAGAGTGACGCATTGAAATACTGGAGCAGGAAAAATACGCACTTAATAAAGAGCTAACAGCACAACCAAATAACTCATTTCCCCCAAACTTCATTTATAAAAGAAGGAAAGAAATAAGGTGCAATATGGACACTCAGAGGTAAAAGCCAATACATAACTCAATAAAAGAAAGGCTACTTTATACAGGGCAAATCTATATGAAGATCAATTACAAAACACTGTAAAACAATAAGCTTCCCTTGGCAATGCTCAGTTGTCATTTTCTTTTANCCAGTGTGCTACACAAAATCTAGCAGCGACTTTGGTTTGCATACCAATCCTTGGTACTAACTCTAAACATGGAGCGTTATCACTGCTAGAAGCAGACTCTGTCTGGTAAACGTGCTGCTAACTTCAGACAGACTTAGCTCAAAAATAAAAATCATAGAACAAGAATTGTTCTGTTCTAACCCAAACCAGGACACCTCCTCACAGTGCCCTTGAATTGTAGCATTAGTTATACACAATATATCGTGAACTAAAATGAACAATGATCATCCATGCCCAAAGTTTATATATAGATTTTTAAAAACATTGGCAAATGGGCTATTAAAAGTGGATGCACCTTATTGATTCTCCCTTAAAGCAATTTACAGTTAGACAGCACTATTTGTCTAGTAGTGTTAGAACAAAAATTGCTTGTATTTATCTTGTTGGCAAGGACAAAACACATCAATGCATTAGAGCTGAGATTTGTACCTCGCTCAAACAGTGCTAAGAGCTTGTCCGTTGTATCTAGCACGGAACTGCACGTGCTAACATGCCAATACTTTAAAAGATTAAGATTAGCAGAAGAAAGAATTATTTTGCTATACAATTGCATTTCCAAGTGATTCCCTATATTCTTCGCTCCTCTGTGGGTCTTCAAGATGAGTAATTACAGAAAACACTTTCACTGCAAGATGTCTGGAGATTTAATAGAGCATTTCATCAAGATAAAAATATCTTTATCTATGATACTTTAGTTGATGTAGCAAAGAGGAAAAAGCATATATTGCAGGGAAAGAGAGCTACAGAGACTGGGAGAGGAAAGAAGAGGTATCTTGACTGACCAAACAGTGCATAACCCAGTCTGACTAGTTCCTTACAGTATCCAGCACATGCAGCAATGCTGGGTCACAGCACAATGACACCTTGATCTTGACCTGCATTCATCTGCTGCTCTGGTTTGGAAGTCTCTTACTCTTGTGAATGTCACCCTTCTCTCATGCTCATTACCATATATGCTGGAGATCATTTCCAATTCGGGTAAATAGTTTTCCCATTCTGATAAATTCTGTTGTAGATCCATGAAATGGATTTATTGGTTTGGGGATACAACTGAAAATCCAACGTCATGTCTGTCTATTAGGAAAGAGATTTCAGACTAGACGATACCAATGCCTCAAATGGATTCTTGCAGTAGCAAATTACCTCTTATTCACTTAATGCTATTTATTTTGCTCTTGATTAACTTAGCAGATACCATCAGAGTGTTGAAATACCTTGAACAAATCAGAGTTGGTGTCCTTGAGATTAACTGATCAGCTGCAACATGAACCAATATCTGAAAGCTTATGAAAACCAGAGACTACTGTGCTTTTTGACAGTTTCTGGGAATGCATTCTAGAAAAACAAGGACTTATCTCCAAAGAGCCTAGGGAAACAATGGGAATCACAGAAACCATGCATCCCCAAAACACTGGCAAAACCAGTCAAGCCTTCTCCAAAGGGTGTTTATCTGACATTTTCCATTTTGGAGGTCAGTGGAAGGCAGGTAGGGCAGCCCTCCTATGCCAAAGCAAAGGAGATTCTCTCCTATCTTTGAGAAAAGAGGCATTTTTGGCACATGGAGATCGTGTGTGTCCAGGAACAATTCCTGTGACCAAACATCACTGGCATGTACTCAAGATTGGAATCAGGACACAGAACAACAACAAAAGCCCTGCAGCTGCCTTGACGTCACACATTTGGATTGCGCAAGTCATCAATAACATTCTTTTACTGCCATTATACAAAACAACCATTTCTGTCACTGATGACTGAATGCGATTGCCTCCTACCTCTTGTTTAGGGGCACCACCATGCCTCTACACATGCAACGTGTCTGAATGCTTCATGCACTCCTTATTCTAGCTTTTGGGTGCCCATCAGCGTGTATGTTAACATCCTACCATATTCATCACAGAAGCAAACATCTCATCAGTTACATACAATGTCACCGCTATAGAATCACCACAGCATTTGTGAGCTTTGACTATGCAAAGGAAAAAAAAAACCAAGCAGCTTTTGAAACAGGCACCAGCAGACGCGTACAAAATCTGTGTAACATAACAGAGTTTCAAGTTTCGCATCAGGCTTCTAGAGCCATATTAGTTACGTCTTTATCAAATGCTTTAAGAAAAAAAGAGTTGTTACAGAGATAAAGAGTAATGCGACAGATGTATTATTTCCTTGTACTAAAGTAAATACTCGTTAATATACTGGAGATGGCTGATTTACAAAGCACTGGGCCTGATCCCAAAAGTCACACCCATGCATTAACTCGCTTTCTTCAAATCAGTGTGAGCTGAGGTTATTCAAAGCCTCCCCAGAAAAGCCGTAAGAAACAGATGTGTTTTGCACTTTTAACTCTTCTTCAAGCATTTACAGGCAGGATACTGTTAGTAAATAAAGAGACAATACTTCCATGATACACTCCATTTCTATAATATTGAAAGGGAAGTTAATTTTACGACTGAAGCTCGGTTTTCAGTGAATACAGCTTTAGCACAGATGCTTTGGTACTGCTGAAATCCACCCGACTTTCACAGCATCTGCATCATCAGTTATTATCACCATTAACTGAATGAATCTGTGGCTCGCCAGATCTATACAGGCAAAATGCAGGGTCTACTTCCAATTTGGAGAAGGTTCCTAGATGTCAAAGAGGACATTCTCTCTGAATCAGCACTGCTGGTTCTTCAAGGCATTTGCTGAATTTTGCAAACTAGACAGTGGCAATTTGCCCGGCTCCTCTGAGCAATTAACAGTCATTTTATAATAAGCAGACACATTTGAAGTGAACAAGCAGCATATGAGCACTCCTGGAGATTATTTTTTTAGTGTGTGGAAGGTGGTGATTTTCATCCAAGAAAGTGATTTTAGCTAGGACAGGCATCGTGATCATCTTACAAATGGAATCCTGAAGTTCCAACCAGTGAATGCTAAAAGGCAAAGTGCACAAAAACAACAACAGGGTCATCTTCTGCCCGTCTGATTATTGTGGCCAAGAGGAAAACTGAACCGGTTCAAGAATTTTTGTTCCTGTGTTTGAATGAACTATCGCAGTAAAACTGGATTGGTAACTACCCATGGAGAATACCAGACCGGGCCAGTTTTATTCAGTATTGGGTTAATCTCCACAGATGCTTTTATTATTTCTTCTCTCCCTCCAAATCTGTAGCATCCAACCCCCCATTAACGTGTGCAGAACTCAAATAAATTAAGCTCAGCATGTCTCAGGACTGTAAGAGCCTTCTGATCATTCGGAACATAAGCCTCTTCATCCTGTTCCCTGCTCCAGTAGTAACAGCAGCAAAGAAAAGCAGCCAGGACAATAGTGCAGAAAAAAATACACCTCTCATGATATTTTTTGTCTTTCCATCAACCTGCTGCTGAACAAATTCTGGACTCAGGGGATGTAGTTGTATTTAATGGCAGTTGATAAATACTTCATCTACAGATTTCCCCTGCTTGCTCTCTGAGCCCGTGTAAACACTGTGGTAATGACTTCAAGGGTTTTAAAAAAATTCTAAATAAAACTTGATACTGGTGTCAAATACATGACATAGACTATAATGTACTGTTTCTATACAGCGGTATTTATGAAAAAGCAAACACAGAAAAGCTAAAGGCATTGGTGTGTGCTTTGAAAGGGGAAGGCATGGGCCTATCTCTTCCCTCTTGCAGGAAGAAACTCATTAGTGACACAAGGCCATGCCTCCAGGGATGACTAACGGACCTGGCCAGCAAACATTTAGAGGACAGCTCAGTTTCAATGGGATTCCTCAAATGCTTAAAAGCAAAGCAAGTTGTAAATGCTTGAAGAATGCCCCTTTGCTGATGTTCCACACTGCAGGAGCACCAAGGATTTGTTATTGCCTTGGACAACCTGGGGTCTCACAAAGAGATGTTACATTCCTGTTCACAGAAGGACTCAGCAGAATTTGGATGCCATAGCGAGGTGGACTGTGTCAAAGGAAGGCCAAGGGAACAGAGCGGTTAACAAAATGTGAAGAATTCACATCTTTTGCTCTCCTGGTTCAGAGCGTGTCACCCCAGCCTCTTTCAGCCACAAAAGCCTCTGCCAATACACAAATTCTGTTTCGGAAACACAGCTCTGTACACTGGGAAAGCTTAGAGTTTCCAAAAACTGTCTTTAAAATATTCTATAGTTTTTCTGCCTCTAGTCGTAACAATGAAATAAAACAAAACAAGCATGAGACAGGCTCATACCTCGCTATCCTGCCTCTGGACATAGTGCTACATCACTCTATCGTATAAAATCAGCCAAAGACTGCTGGAACAGCAAAGCTGTCTCAAATTATTACAGATGCATGTTACCCCTTGATGCGAGTACTATGCGCATACAGCCACCTCTTCTTTGACACTCAAGGTGGTTTATTGAACCTGAGTTTATCAGACACATGGCCTAAAGCTCCAACTGGTACAACCCTGGCAACACCACCTCCTTCTGAGGACCACAAGTCCCTGGTACTTTTCTCCTGATCCCCAGGTGCTCACAGGGCAAGAGGGAGATCAAAGCCATGTCAGACATTTGGCAAGCCTGAGGCATAGCCCAATGGTCCCTGTGCCACGCAGCATCACAAAAACTCAGAGGCCCGAGTGCATCGCCCCTGGCTCAAGCAAGGCTGCAGCAGTGGGACAGTTGTAGGGAGACAAAAGTAGCAAGGGTGCATCTCCCTGGCATTTGGGCAGCAGAGCACTAATCCACTTCCACAGCTGCCACAGGAAGAGATTACTCACATTTCTTTTATTTATATTTTTTAACAGTACATTATTGAGGGTCTAGCTCTGCACTAGAGGAGCGCTGGAGGCAAACGTTGGCTTAGAGGAGTGGTTGCGCACCTCCACAAGCCTGTTTTCTTTGGTCCTCACCTAGCAACGCTCCTCACAGCCACACCAACCCAACCCTTAGGCAGTAGCAGGCGGCCACAGCCCATTTGCCTTGGTAAGGGAGGATTTTTGACTTGGGCCAGTGACGCAGTTCATTTCAAAGCACAGTGATGATGGAGAAGGGCTCGGATACACCAGGATGGGAAAGGTAACAGACAAGCAAAGTCCATGCCAGCACTGCTGCCAGCATTTTCTCTGATCTGAGAAGCAAACTGTGGAAAAGCAGCATGAATTTAATGCTGTTGCAAGTACGTAACTGCAGGGAAGATGACCACCTTGAGTCTTGCATAACAACTTCTTCAGGTAGGGTTTCAAACTCTCAAAAAAGAGTGAAGAGCTCTACAGAAGTGCTCATGGAGCTGCTCTGCAGTGATGCAGAGCAAAGAAGAAAGCACAAGGCTTAAAAGGGATTGTTTTGGGCTTTCCTAAATACATTCCCCTGTTTAGGATTAGAAGATAATGACTTTTGCTACACTGCAGAGCAATTATAAAAATAATTCTATTTACCTAGTGTCTTTTATCCTGGGAGATCCAAAGGGTATTTATGAACCATAGGCCAGATTTTTTAGCTCAGGAATGTGTGCAACTGCAAACAAACACCTTCTGGGCTTGTTCAGTTCAAACATTTGCACATGTGAACATCCAGCTACGTGTTCCATTTCATCTGCTTTTACACAAGCAAACAAGAAAACATGCTATTTGCAAAACTGATTTGTAGAAATAAAATTCTTCGGTTTTTAGGAAAATACTGAAAAAAGCTCCACTAAGAAAAAAGACTCTAGAAAAATTCAAGTGTGGTCCTGTTACAGATCGCATAATAACTATATTTAATTACACCCGTGCATACCAATTTACCTCTGCTTTCTCGGCAGTTGTTTTATTATCTCTTCACAAGAATATCTCCCTAGCAACTTGCTTAGGGGAGTGGTGACAGTTCAGTACAGCAATTAGCTTAAGTTCTGCTTAAAGGTGGAATATTCAACTGATGACATGGACTTCAGTGATGTGTAACTCGGGGATGGAGCAAATGCAAAAGTTTAAACCTCAGTCTTCTTGGAGTGGGCCCAGCGGAAGGCCAAAAAAAGGATCACAAGGTTGGAACACCTCCCCTGTGAAGAAAAGCTCAGAGAGATGGGAATGTTCAGCCTAGAGAAGAGAAAGCTCTGGGAAGACCTTGTAGAAGCCTTCACCTACTTAAAGGGGACCTACAAGAAAGATAGGGACAATCGTTTAGGAAGGTTTGTTGCAACAGGACAAGGCGTAATGGTTTTAAAATAAAAGAGGGTAGATTTGCACTAGATAGAAGAAAGATTTTTTATAGTGAGGGTGGTGAGACACTGGCCAAGATTCCCCAGAGAGGTGGTCACTCCGTCCCTGGAACCACCACAGGTGAGGTCGGTCAGAGCTCTGAGCAACCTGCTCTAGTTGAAGATGTTCCTGTCCATCGCAGGGAAGGTTGGACTAAGAAAACTTTTTAAAGTCCCTTCCAACCCCAAACATTCTACGATTCTAACAAAGATTAAACAAAACATAATAATATTTACAAGAAGTATCGAATAGCAATGAAATTTCAGTAAGGCTCACTTTCAGGATGTTTTCAAAATAAGCCTGGTCCTCTTGGCCAAATACAGTAACACAATTCCCAAAGTGAATTTCCTAAGGGAGTGCTGAGGGTGGGACGGAGAAATCCTTATCCCACTGCAAAACTACTTCACATCTCACGGCTGAAACAGCTTTCTGCAGCCACACTGCTCCCCTGCTCCAGCCTGGGGCACAACCACGAAAATCCTTGCTAGATTACAAATGCTTCCAGATGTTCTGTAAAGAAATTGAAGCAAAACCCCACCAAACCTTCCACCTCAATTCCTGAACAACTGAGTCTCCCAGAGAGGTCAAGAAATGGTTGTGGCCTGGGGAATGCAGCTCTAAAAGTCCTGCTAGGAAGCCTCAGGGCTTCTCTTCCAAGCTGTGAATCACTAAAACTCAGCTGCTGATGAGCTGGGGAAGGCCAATACTGCTCCGAAAGCCTTATTGCCTCTATAAACGCTGCAAAAGAAAGGTGGAGGGCTCAGGCAGCCATTTAGCATCCTGCAGTGGACACGGTTTTGATTGGAATTCTGATTTGGGGCTTGATAGCTTTGCCAGGGAAACAAATCTGGCCTTTTGAGTCTAATGAGATCCCAAGCTGTACTGCATCATTCTTAGATTTTCTTGAATAATACTTCAATAATTGCCATTCTCCAATTAGAAGTGAAGTCAGATCATCTTTCTCAGCATAGGGCACATTATTATTACAATTTGCGTGAAAAATACCTAGATGAAGGATACTATTCATTCTAACAAAAGCTAAAGTGCTCTTCATAGACACAGTATGTAACTGGAGTTGAACCCGCAAGTGAACTGTTTTTATCTATTCTGTGATACCTGCTGTTATCTAATGTTCTGAAAATGAATTACTACAACAAAGTAGTGCTACACCTCTGCTACTCAGAGGCTGTGGAAGATACAATTCAAGTCACTTAAAGGGGACGTCATCCGCTAATTTTTAGAAGCATAGGAATAGCTCTCCACGTTATGCCTGTGCCATATATAAAGCTCACTAACTTTACCATTTTAGTTGGATTTTGTGCAACTGATTTTTCAAGCTCCTCCTGTGTTAAAAGTGAGGATCAAACTAATTTATATTCTCTGAAAATGAACACATACAAGTTCCCAATAGATGTTAAACTGCACACCACATATAAAAGACACGGAGGCACAAGTGTATTAGAAAAACAAAAAAGTTGATGTATTAGTAATGGGCTTGTAGCATCATTTCTCCTTGTCTTGCCAATAGAAAATATTTTGTGAGAAAATTGTGCTGCTAAAAAAAAATTATAAAAACACAGTATGTGGTATCAGCTGGCTTAATGCCATGTTCACAGAAGCAGCCCTTCCTAAGTGCCATGAAATAAATACAAGAGTTTAGAGGTTTTAATCAACAGGGCTGCTTTAACAGAGTTAATTCTTGCTCAGCTTTGCACACACACACTGCTTTTCTGCTATACCACCACCCACACATTGCGCTCTTCAGAAGTATCTGCTCACCATTAAACAGACAGCTTTCCGCTTTCCTAATCTGCTTTGACTTTTCAGAGTGGATTTGGCCACACATGAAGCTACACTAATACATCAGTTTACATTCACCCCTTCGCTTGCACCGGTACAGCTCTTCCATCAAGGCTAGCACTTGCTTGCGAGATGCAACCACATGTAATGTAAATACAGCGTGTGGAGAACCCAGGGGCTCTTTCTTGGAGACCCTTCTCCACGGAGGCTGCGGGCGCTGCCCTTTACTCCAGCCACTTTGTCCTCCTGCCACCAGCTGATCCAAAGGGAACGCTGGCTCCGTCTCTGCCGTTCCTACAGGGGATCCCAGAGCTGAAACCTTGGCAGCGAGGGCTGCTGCTGCTGCAGGGAAACTGTCTCAACTTGAAGCTTTTCAGAGAGAGCAGGGAGTAGTTTCACCAATCAAGAAGTTCAAGGCAGAGGAGGGGGAGCATGTTCCAGCTTTTAATATAAACACAAGGAGCTCTGCTCAGCCAAGTCACTTTTTTTTTTTTTTTTTTTTGGTCTCCTTTGTAACGCTCACCGAGGTGTTCCACATGGCGGAACAGAACAACAGGGTTGTTTAGCACCCCGGGCAAAGAACAAACGTTTATTAACTGAGAAAATATATTCCTGCTCAGACATGGCCTGGCATGCACAGCTCTGATGAAAAGTCACTCCAGTCTTCTACATTAATCAGACTGAGCTCTTCATTAAAACAAGTGTCTGTTCTATATGTGCATCATAGCTTTTACTCTTTTTTTTTTTAATAATATAGAAAGTTTTCTGTTTTAGCTTTAATTAATTTGTAATTTCTACCTGCAGCCATTTGTTGAGTACATCAGTGTAAAAGGGTCTGCTTGGTCTCCCAGTAATTTCATACTTCTAACTTTCATTCCTCCTTCCATCTCTTAAGACACTTGAAAATATACTATCGTATTTTAAATGCTTCAAGAAAATGTGTATGTTAAACAATCCTGAGAAATGTTTTAAATCCCAAAGCTTCAGCAAAGTGCATGTGAAGCAGAATGGAATGTTAGATCTCTGCACGCAAAAGGAGCAGAAAGTTCAGGACATGAAGGCGCTGCAGAAACACTTCCTTATAGTTTTATAGTTTATTTTTAAAACTAAGCACAGAACTTGTTGAAATTCTGCTGAAGTTAACAGTCAAAGTTGCATCTTTCTCTGTTATCAGGACCACAGGGTCAACAGCACACACACGGAGTTTCATTGTGAAAATAATTCCATTTCTTTCTGCAGCAATATCCCTTATTTGCGCTTCCTCTCTACAGTAGGGATTGCAATGTCCCTCCCACATGGGCTGAGAGTAACCACTGAATTTGGATGAGTAATGACTGGCTGGGATGAAATGTCTCCACTAAAATGTTCCTCCACCACATCATTTGAAGCCTTTTTTGTTTTCTGCCTTTTAGTTCAAACTGCAAAGTCTGCTGATTCAAGCAGGCTCTTCATGCTTAAGCCAAAGATTCGGTCTATGGAAAGCTCATGCTTGCCTGGTAATGCAAACAGAGAGCGATGTCACCTGGAAGGGACTAAAGGAATAGAAACAGGATGACACGCAGGAACAACACACCTTTAAAAAAGAGTCACCTGAAATACAAAACATGATACAACTACCTGTATAAAACAGGACAATCAGAATTTGCCTCAGTAGCGCTATAGCTCCTAATTGCATGTAACAATCCCGCCAGATTGCAAGCTACTCATCAGATCTACCACCCCAGCACAAGAGGACAGATGGTTCTTCTACAACATACACTTCTTCCAGAGAAAGGTAGGAAAAGCAGGTAACTATCCCAGATGACTACTAGTCTCCCTCTTGATTTTGTTCTCTCCCATTCATAAAAGACTGGTTATAGTAATTTTCTTCACGAGCAGCCTTAGAGGGATTGTGTGACCCCAGGGCAGACATTTCAAAAAATCTAAAGATAACTCCTTGATAGATAATGTCTGTTATGAGACACTTCCTAACAGATCCCGTATTTTCACAGCAGCAGCCCATGGAACAGCATTTAAAAAAACCAAAACCAACCAACAACAGGCCAATCAACCAAACACAAATAAACCATAAAAAATATCCCCCTTCCCGAACCCCTTTGCTCTTCCAAATGCTGAGGAATGAAGTAATGCAAGTAGAACACGCAGTTTTACTCCCTCAACAAAAGTCTAAGCGTTAGACCTGTGTGTGTTATGCAGAAAGGATTCAACAGTCTGCAGTGCTGGCCATGGGCATTTAATCACATGCAGGCAAGTACAAATTTGAAATGTGGGAAGAGACCCAGAAATCTCTCCCCAAAGACAAATGTATGGAATTCAACCACGTTCAACTTGGACACATCCCAACAACAGGTTAGAACAGCCTTGACATATCTGATGCTTCAGCAAGAGCCCTGTGGGAATGGCTCACACCAACCTGTGCAGCTGGCAGGCATCCAGCTTCCACACAAAAGATCAGGAGAATCCCAAGAACTCACCAGGAAATCGAGAAACCATTAACTTCAAAGGCAGGGGTATAAAAAACATTTTCCTTTTTGAAGTGTGGGTCAGAAGACCCATAAAGGCAAAGCAGCCAATACACATTTAGAATTGTCCAGTAGCATTCCAGTTGGGGTGTTCTGCCTCTCACCCAGAATAAATGAAGCACCTTAAATCCTATCTATAGTTATGTGATCTAGGAATCCTACATGCTTCCGAAACTGCTAGAGGACATAGTCCTGTGGGCTAGTGAAGCAAATGAAGCCGGTTAGCCTGTCAAATGAAGGATAGAGATCCACTGCAAACATGAGTCATACGATGATGGGATATAAGAAGTTCCTCCATGCTGCCACTCCCCAGAGATTTATATAAAAGCGTACTCTCTACAACATCACCTACTCAATCTCAGTTCAGTTTTAAAAGTCAGATTATGCTTTTCAGGTGTGGCACATCCTGATTTCTCACTAATTAAAACCTAACTCTGCGTATCAGCATGACCACTTCTTCCAGATCAGAACAAAAGCCCTTGCACACGCAGTCTTCTGACTGTTGGTTGCATAAACAATGCGCCAAAATTGATTATTTCAGCTTAATCATACTTTGATATTCTGTTAATCCTACGGGTACTCCAGGAGGAAACTGTCAACACTACAGGACTCAATGCTGCTATCACTTCTAACTCACACAGCCTACTGTGAGACTTCAGGATTTGTGCTGAGAGTAAACATCCCCATCCTAAAGAACCTGAATTAACTTCCTTGGCTTTCTGAGCTTCCACCTTTCCTATAGTTGTGACAGTACAGAGTTAGGCCACTGGTGATTTAAATGAAGGTGTTAGATTCACACTCCAGAGATAGAGGCACTTCCCCCTCTGCAGACCCTTTGGTGGACTTGGCAGTGTTGGGCAGAGTGGGCTCCTTCCACAAGCCCAGCATGACACAGAAGCATGTATCTGAACTTGACCTGTGGTCCTGACGGTGCTTAGCAAAGCTGAGCTTTGTGTTGTAAAGGCAAGATTAGGATCGAAAAGGCGTATATGAAAAGATTCGACTTCATAAAGCGCTTTTACTGGCAGAGAAAAGATCTCCAGAAAGGTCAAAATTGGGTGCTACAAGCAAGTTTCTACATTTTGCATACATACTGCACTAACTATAGAATAATTTCTGGCATTAAACTGCTGGGGGAGGTGTTTTGAATTGTATCACTGCACATTTGAAAGATGATTAATCAACCTCCTCAAATTAGCCTTGGGGAAACAATTGTGCTCTCATTTATTTAATTATTTCGTAAAAACCCATTTCATTACAGCCAAGGCTTAGGTTTTGAACACAGTGACTAACCAAAACAACGTATCTTCTCTTTTGGAAGGTGAAAAGTAGAGATACTTGCTGCTTTTCAGCTGAAAGATAAGATCTACCTTCCATGTAGTCACATCACTGTCTCCTCCCTCTGCTTCCTACTCTCCCTCTCTTTGCACAGCAAGCTCTGATTGGGCTCACAGGTTACACTGAGTTACCAACCTTATCTTCACTTAGTAATCCCACATATCTTTAAGAGGCACTAACAGCTTTGCAGAGCATAATTATGAACATCCCATGAGCTGGGTGGGTCTTTTCAGGTCACTGCACTTCCACCTGTGAAGCACAAAAAGGCACCTCTTCTTCTCAACTCCACGGAGCTAAAAGTGAATTTCAACAGAGATGCAACTGTACGGAAAACACCTACTTTCCCCTTAGTGGGTGGTAGGGCTGAAAATCAAAATCAATATTTTGTATGCTGCTCCTGCTTATTTAATCCCGCAGTTCATGTTATGTTTTAAAGAAACAAGAAAAAGACTGGTTTTAAAAAGAAATAAAAATAAAAATTGTAAAGGCTACGAACTTTTATTTTCCCTCCACAAATATGTATGAAGTCCTTGGATGTTCCCATCAGTTTCTGGCTTTGTATTTAAAAGACATTAATATGCTTAAATACCTGGGAATTTGGTTTCAATTATCATGATCCCCCAGAGGTGTTTTTACTTCTTCTTCTTCATTATGCAAAGAACATGAAGAGAGATCAGGTTTTTATGAGCCCACCCACAAAGGCATCAAATATGCTGACACTTAATAACATATTTGGAATGAAGAACCTAGTTTTGGTGAATGTATTTTAATGTAAAAGAAGAAAAACAAAACCGCTGAAGAGGTCCTTGCACTCTAATGGCACAACTACAGGACAATAATAAACGTAATGTGACATCCGGCTGTCCTGAAAAGGTCACTCCATACAATTTCATCACCTGACAAGGTGCAGAGTAGATCTGACTATTCCTACTGCCTCCTNAAAGGGGGGCGGGGGGAGAGAGAATGTCTTGATATTTGGCAGCCCCACTTCCATCCTGTTCTCCAGGCAGTAGCACAAGGTGGACAGAAGCTGCCAGCCACCACTCACTGCATCTCCCTGGTGTTGAAAAGACTGAGCTCGTTACCAGAACAATAATGCAAAAATCAACGAGTGTAGACCCATAAGAGGCAGTTAATACAATTATTAATAAATACAAGCATTTAGTAAAACCATCCACTTACTTTGTTTACGCACTAGAAATTTTAGGCCTCCTCAGAAATTATCTTTCATCCTCTGGGAATGGAGTCTCATGGTTGGCTTCAAAGATGCTGGCACAAAGTGCAGACCTTTTGCTTAATTGCCCTCTTTTGAAGCGGAATATTAAGTTGAATGAAATTGAATATGAAAGGGAGAGGCCATACTGGAGTTGATGGGAATGAACAATGCTAATGCACAACATATCTGCCCCTTTCTCCCTGTCTCTTATGTTATTACTTTCCCATGTCGCCTCTGCAAAACGCCCCAGCAGGAAAGGAAAAAAAAATATGTTTTGGATGGAAAAAACTATACTCCCCAAAGGAAATTTTATAGCATTTTATTTAACATACAACAATATCCATAGACTGTGTATCTAAGGCTGGCACTCTCAAAAATATTGGCTCTGGAATAACTCTCCTCCCATTGTCATGAAATCGCTGATATCAAGTTAGACTAAGGCCACTTGAAGAAAAAGCACACAAGCCATTGGTCATGTTTTTAAAGAATCAAGGTTTCTATGCAGCACATGTCAAAACATGAATATACATACATTTCCGTGGATACATGTAAGTAAATACATATAGAAATGCACCCCAAAACCACACCTCTGTGGACACTAGGGGTTGGTTCCCCACCCCCTGCCCTGGACTCAGAACTTTTCCAGTGTACTATTCAGTGTTTGCATTCTCTTGTTGAAAAGAAACTGCCAAAGTGAAGCTTGAACTGTGTTTTCATTTGCTGATACAAATTGTTATGCAAACAAAAGGGAACAGCTACTTGGAGGACTGTACCTATGAACACGTAGGGAAGTACTTAATTTTGACAAAGAAAACTTCACAGGAAAAAAAAAACACAAACCAAATGGTTTCTTCTCCCTTTCCTGTAATAGCAAAAAGTTCTACTCTTCACAGACATTCAGGATGTTGCTTACTTAAAGTTTCCAGAACTTAAATGAAACCACGATACTCTCTTTATCCAGTTAAGTAAACAATTGTAGATGCTACAAGTATTGAAATTCTAGAGTGCAAGGAGATGGCTTGCTTAGACACCTCAGCTGAATGCCCTGAAACTCCTCTTGAAGTTTAGTGATGGATTTTTATCCAGCATCTGAAGAAACTCCTTTCCTTTCCCTTGTAAAGTCTTGACCACAAACGAGTTATTGCAGGCTGGGATCTGATAGGTTGAGGGGCACAACCATGTCCTTTACACTTTTGGCACTGGGAAGTATACATCATTTACATGAAGGAGATAAACTGCGGTCCTAAAAAGGACGTGCAGGCTGGGAATAGACAGTTGATAATGAGTCATTATGTGTAATATATAGCAAAACGCAGAGGCTGCGTGGATCCAAACTCGCGTGTACATTTAAGACAAATGCTTTCTTTGGGCAAATACAGAAGTGCATGTTGTTCCCTGCCACAGCGGACAGGGAATTCTTCAGACAGGCATAGATCCATACTGTACTGTAAATCACGGCCTGCTATAAATGAAAAATGCTGATTTGGGGATTGTTCGCTTTGTTATAATTTTCCAAGAGTAATATCCTGCAGGGAACAGCCAAGTTAATACAACGTTTCTACTCAAAAATTGGCAGCCTCAGCGCAGCCGATGGGGTGTATTTAATGCGAGTTTGCCTGCTGATAAAATGTTATTGCAGAACATGTAGGCTAAGGAGAGCTTCACATTTTCCATCCCGGGATGTAACCTTAGCCTAGCAAACCAACCAACCAGCAATAGTACTCTGTATTTCTAATACACCATGTATTTTTCACTCTGTTTTAAATAAGTTCTGTAATTTATATGGTCTTCCAGGCATGAGAAGAGTACAGACACCATTTTGTCTGGTTTATTCTCAAAGGTAATGGCTTGGGATCTGCAATGGATGAGACTCATACCCGTTATTTTCATGCTGGGCTCCAACGTGCTACACAAGGCTCATCTGTTCCATCTGAGCATGAGCGTAACTCACAGAGCTAATCGCCTTGGACAGAAGTATTTGCTCATCTTTCCTTAATCTACTCATGGCTGGCTTGGTATTTTCTCCAAACTTCCTATTTCTGGCACAGTGAGTGAATAATTTACAGTGATATGTGAAACTACAGTAATGTACAAAACAAAAGCTGGGACTGAGCAACTGAACTGAAAAAAATCTGAAGTGTCAAAAAGCCCCCGCTGCTCCGTTGTGAGCACGGCACGAAGGTAACAGATGTGTGCAGCCCTGAAACCATCCTCCCCGCTCCTCTCCCTACCCTACACCTACAGTGCTCAGCACTCCTTTCACATCCATCAGCTTACATAAAGCTCACAAGCTGTTGAAGTCAGAGACTTATGGAAACGTACAGGGGAAAAAACTCCATTTCACACCACATCTCAGTGATCAGCATCATGCACAGGTGAGGTTTCAACTTATGCAACCGTCGCCAGATGACGGATCAGTGCACGAACACCAAGAGCTCGAAGAAAGAAGCCAAGTACTATGAGAGGCCTTTTGGCTGGGCACAGAAGGATGCACAGATGCACACCAACAAATGTTACACATCTCCCCCAGGAAACTGGAGAGCCGAACGTGATGCGACTTGTATAGAGTGGCAGTTTGGGCATAATTTGTAGAATGTCATTTTGCAACAGAACTGTTTTACATCCAGTATTGTGCAAAGGAGGAAACATAACCCAAAACACTGCCTTGGGATTGCAGGCCAAGTGCTCACTAGAAGCTTCTAACAAACGTGCGTGTGTGTCAGTACGTGCACGTAACTCCACAGCTTCTTTCTCCACCCTCATGTACAGTGCAGGGAATCTGCTAATGCTTAAATGGTGGAGAAGGTCAGGGATTTATTGTGGGAAAGCCAACAGTAATTTTGCTGGCTCTCTGGAATACTGCAAACCACCAAACTGCACAGCTTAAGAAGAAAAATAAAAGTTGCTCTTTAATTTAGGACTTTAAAGAAACCCTAGCCCTACTGGTCTTATGATCAGCTACCTGAAGGTACAGACCCACTGTACGTTTCCATAAATTGAGGGAGCAAGTTATTCCTTCATAAGCAGAACTCCTTCTACATAATGTGACAACAAGCTTGACAAAGGTAGAACCAGGACTTCAAAAACCTCCTTGGTCACGTCTGCCAAAACACCAATAACCCTCTCCTGACTTTCCTAAGGATTCCTTCAGCTTTCCCCAGTGCTCCTCCAGAAGAAGGAGTGTGTAGGCACTTTGGCAAGAGGCAGAAACATCTCCTAGAGACACAGTGCAACACTGTTTGGAAGCACCAATTCCCTTAACACCATGAGAGACGAACAAAGCATGATTTTGCAGGAGAGGTTTGCTCTCCACATGAGTGGCCACTTGCCTTTGGTTACGAGCAGACAACTTTCGGGAACACTAAATGCTGGAAAAAAGTGTCCCAAAAGTGTTGCAAGGAGTGGACTGACATATTTAAATGCTTATTCAGTCTCTTGGCTGCAGGGTGGCATCTTGAAAGATGTTATGTGACCCCCTAGGCTGGTCCCAGGAGGAGAGCAGCTCTTGCTCTTTGCTTTTGGGAGTAGATTTTTCCATGGAAGACAGCAGCTAGCAGGAAAGACCTCCTGTGCTCAGGAGTGGCTGCGAATTGCAACACCCTTGTTTGGCAGAGGAGGATGCAGCGTCCCTGCAGCTGTCCTGGGCAGCAGCCAGGGGCTCTCACTGAAGGTGCTTCATCCTGCGCCCAAGTGTTTTGTATGTCCCAGTCTTACATAAGAGGACCAATGCCAAGTTCAGTATGTTCTTGGGTTTACCAGCTGCCTTTTTTAATTATATTAATTTCATTCCTAATGGGATGAGAAACTATAAATAGTAAGGTGTGAAAGCTTTGCTTGCTTTTGTTCAGGTTCCTCAGTGTTTAGCTGGAGACGTTCACCCAACAGCCCAAGGCCTCAGTCAGTGCCAGCAGGAGATGTGGATATCTGTCTCATAGAACCAGGAGACTAAAAGCATTGAAGTGCCAATCTCATGTAAAAAGCATGGAGCGTCTGGCCTGTGCCATCCTCTCCTGTATTAAACTGCTGCTAAGTGCCATAAAAAGTGAGGGTCCCCATGTACTTCATCCCAGAGCTTCCAGCTATTTGCTCCATTACCAAACCCCAAAACATCTACTTCTTCGATCAGTTGCATTTTAAACCTTGGTGCGATACTTTTTCATTCACCACTGATACTCAGAAACCAGGTACTTAGTGATTTTTGCTCTCTTCACCCTTAGGCAATGTGACAAAAAGCCCACTATGGAATAAGGCAAGGGGCAGCACTCAGCGTTAGGGCCGCCCTGCCTCTACTTCTCAGACCTCACCACAAGCAGACCTCACGGTGACTGGGTTCACCAAAGAAAATACTAAAGGCTACACAGGTCCCAGGCCTGTGGAGTTTTCCTTTGCATCATACATTTCTCATCCAACTGGCAATTTATCTTTTTGCCACAATGATCAGGAAATTCAGTTAATGTCTGTTCACCAAATTTTGAGAAGAAACCCCAAGGACTCTCTATGAATCAGCTAGGCTTTGATGGCCCATGGCCACATGCCCTGTCCAACAGCTCGATCTTACCCGGCATGGGAAATGGAGCGGATAAACCATGGCAGCAGTTAAAATGTTTTCTAAAGATCACTGAGAAGAATAATTAAAAAAAAATATTAAATTGCCAGCCTTGCACAGTACCATCAATACACGACAGAAAGCAAGCACTTAGTTTCAAAGGGGTCGTTAAGCCTTTAACTGTCCACTTAACACGAATGCCAGTAGCAATACCGGTCAAGTCAAAGTTTGTGCATGATTACGCTTCAAATTTAGATAGGAAGATGTTGTACATTACAGGATCTGTGGAGACTTGTTTCTCTTTCTAATGGATTTAAATTGCCCATAAAACAGGGCCCAGGACCAAGATGCAAAATGAAGCTTGAAGAACAAACATGTTCTCTGTCATTCGTTTTCAAAATGCTATGAAGACCATGAGGATTTTGCCGTGTCTGTCCAAAGCACGTAATTTTAAAAAAAGAGAAAAAGATAACCATTAAAAATAAAGAAAAATTGTGAGGAGGGAGCACCTTTTGAATCAAATTGTATGAAGAGAGACATTACATGCGCTCTTCACTCCTCACCCCAAAGAGAAAGGCTGCAGGTACAAATACCCTGGGGGTGGTGACTTAACCAGCCCTACTGCCCAGGAGAGAGCAAGCCCAAACCACCCAGCTCTAACCTGCTTTTCCTCCCTACAGAGCTTCGTCCAGAGGCGTGGACTGGCCCTGTGTGCACTCAGACACCTGAAAACTTCTGTCAAGGGCAACGGGCAAGTGGCTGGGCAAAGGCATACACCTATCTCGGCCTAGGAGAAAACAAAGCAAACACAACACGCCCGAGAGTGGTATTGGGTTCCTTGCCCTGTGAGAAGTCTCCACCTCCATTCTTCAGGGCACCATCCGTCCAATTTGCAGGTATCCTCGTAACACATTAGTCAAGTGCAGAAGTTGTTCAGCACCTTATTGCAGCGTTCCCAGATATTGCAGGGCTAGTTTTAGTTTATGAAGCCATTTTCTCTTCAGAAATCGTGTAAGATTTACAAACACTATTGTCGTGAAATTTGGCCAATGTAGTTCCACCAAATTCTCTTCTGATGAAAAAAAAATCTATGAACTCCTAAGCCTCTATGGGATCAAATGCTTTAAAAAAGGAAAGCAAGAAAGGAGATGTAAACATCCCACCTCTTATGCTGGTGTGCTGCAGCAAGTAGTCTCACTTAAAACCAAAAACAACAACAAAAACCCCAGCAAATACCAGCCCCCCAAAGACCAAAACCAGACTCCACTACTCCATGCAGGGGCCCCATAAATATCCTCTTTAAGTCTTTACCCATAGCTGAATTTGGACTGCAGCAAGAAACCTGATTTGTATGCAGCAGGATTGCTGCTAATGCTGCAGAATAGCACAGTGCAGATTAATTCTCAATATTAATGAAAGCAGAATATCCCAAAGCTGTGAACTAAAAAAATATGCAGTCACGGCCAATGGCAGTCTGTAGACAACATGGAGTTCAAACCTTAGTAGATTTACTTATTTTCTCTTTTTCTTCCCCCCCCTTTGTTTTTTATTGCTCCACAACTTACAAACCCTGATAGACTTGACGAGAAATTGCTACTGATGGATAAATTAAGAAGACCCTAAAGGAAGAGGTTATGCAATCCCTCACCTAGCTGAGTTTTAACACGGTGAATCACGCCTAGCCCAAACACAACCTCCCAGCTTATCAAGGAGATTCTCCAAGGAGACACTCAAGCCAGGGCCAAAGAGCAAACGCACAGCTGGGCCAGCACATAAGGCTGCAAGTGACACTGTGAACAGCAGGGTAGACAGAGCCCTTCCTCACCAGCATTCCTGGAGAGGGGCTCCCATGGGGACATCTCCCGTGCAGCAGCAGCCCTGTGCAGCGCTTGGCCCTAGCTGCTGCCAGTCTGCACCTTGGGAAGTCAGAGGAAATTAATGAACACATTTCCCAAAACCATTGGATTTCAAAGAAATTTCCACATGTGTGCACACAGACAATTTTTAAGTCCCTAGTATTTACATCGTGCTGTGCCTTCACCCACCCTTTGTTTCACAGCTATGTAAAAGCCCAGAGGAAAAAAAAAAGTAATTTCTTTAGTCCGTGTGCCCTGTATCGAAGCATGTAATTTCTTGATTACATACAATTACCTTGGGTTAGGGGTGGGGCAGGGCTTAGACCATATCAAATCTATATAACAGTGCAGACAATTTTAATACACAGATCCTGATTTTATAATCCTCTTGACTATCTTGGGAGAAATCCATTATTCTGATCCTTATACAGCCAGTCCAACCCACCCAAACAAAACCAAAACCAATCCCCACTGCTCCCCAAAACCCAGAGCCTGCTGAAGATTTTATACTTGAACTCAGGTAATTCAGGTAATTTTAGCTGCTCCTTGCTGCATTTTTTTTTTTTCTTGGCCATACTTCTTCCAATGCTTATTCTGAGACACTAATCCAAAATCCCCTCCTTTATCTGCAACAAAGTAGTTATGATTCTCATGCAGCATTCTTCACTAGAGTTATATAGTGGCCTGAAATAAATATCCAAAACGACAAAAGGGTACTGCACAGGACTTCTCTACAAGGGCAAAGACAAACAAGTTGGGGTTTTTTAGTTGTGGTTTGCTGGGGGTTTTTTTGGTTGGTTGGTTTTGTTTTTTGTTTACTTGTTTGTTTTCCACAAGCCCTTTACACCAGGCAGCCCAGACTGGGAGCAAACCTGAAAGACTGGCATCCCCGCTTTTCAATACTGCTGTTCCTGGCTGTAGACACAGGTCTGCATTCAGTACTGAGCTCAGTACCTCAGCACTTCAGCAGGGCTGCACAAGATTTACCTGGGGGCAGAATGTGACCTGGTGTTTTCATAGCACAACGCTGCAGATCCTTACACTCTCTCCTTCCATACCTGTGCACATAAAGGTCCTGTTAGCTTTAGATAACAGCTGCCCAAGCAGCTGCCTGCTGCACAAGTAAATGTTTGCTATTCCTCCCTGTAAATGAAAGTATGCTATCAAACTAAAGACTTTCTTACATGACTTTCAGAAGTCTCTGGTGCTTAACTTAGTTTATAGTTGAAGCAAGCTCTCTCTTCTGAGCATAACCACATCACATACATTCAGGAAACACAGCAAGGGAACACACACATTTTAAATGAGGAGCATCAAGCACCGTAAATAAATTTGGTGCAATGAAACATGGAGCCTATGAAATAACTTTCTAAACCTCTGGAAGCTCCCTCCCCCTGACATCAGTCACTTGTTTTCACTTTGTGCCTAGGCTGTGAGTTACAGAGAACATACCGTCTTCAGATATCAACCCTAGCAACCTCAAGCAAGGGCCTGAATTTCATGTACTGGAATAATCTTACTGCCTTTAATTCTGAATTTTAAAATAGACCGTCCCCTCAATGCCTCTGCGAGCAGACGACCAAATAAATTCCCTGCCTAGTTAATCCACTACGAACAGGGAACCCAGTTCCTCTGCCCCTGGGAACTCCTTTCAGATAAATAGTCATCAGACTTCTAAGCTTTTCTGTCTCTCAGTCTCCAAAAGGATTTTTAATATACATCTAAAGCAGCTTTTTAAAATGCTGCTAGTGCCGGAAAGCATTCCTCACATAACATTGAGTTTATCATCGGAGGTGATTAACTAGATATCAGGCAGCCAGGCTGTATTTTTAAAGGTGTATGTACATTTCTGAGATAAATCACTGCCTGTCTAATTATTGCTGTAGAGCATTCAAAACACTGAATACCACCAACAAAGTGTCATTAAAAATTCTACTTTTGACTACAAATCAACTTATTTTTGCCATATTTCAGGCAAATTATCATACTTGTTACATGTCTGAACACAGTCACTAAAATTCTACTCATTTAATACAGTACTGCAATACACTTGGAAAATCCTTCATGCATTGGAGCCCCCTGGCATATTTGCATCAGAATTAAATTGAGTTACTAAAGAGACTTCTTGGGGAAACAAAGAAAAAGGAAAACCTTGCTCAGCTTTCCTTATCCTTTGGGCAGCACTGCAAAGATACCGCATGCAAAGCTTCCAGTCCTAGGATACAGCCACTGTCACTGCCTTTAACTTAGTGAACTTCAAAGTCCTTTTGGTATTTGTTCAAACAAAACGTACTGAGGCCGTAGGATGGGTTATGGAGTATAAACCTGCTCCACCGTCCTGAAGTATGAGTGACAATAAAGATATTTATCAAGGGTGAGTATCTGTGAGGAAGATCAGAATGGGAATTACAGAGAAAGAATATCAGCTCAAGCGCTGGAGGTTATACCACGGCGGAGGTGCAAAAAGAGGTTCAGAAATCATTGAAAAGTGGTATTTAAGTGTTCTTGCCTATGTGACTCAGTTTAGAAGGGAAAGGGCCAGAGGCCTTTCAAACCAACATGGCTTTCACTCAAAACTTGTGAATTTTCACAGGCATTTTAATGGCATTCTGGCTTCACCAGAGCTTGGGTTCAGCTCTGAACATCCAGCTGTATACAGCAGATGAGACAAACTTCTGCAAGCTCCCTCCTACGTTATCCAACTAAGGACCCACATAGGACAGAAAGGATGTGAGATCGCCAGCACTGCTTGTCCTTAGGTGGATCATGAAGAGCAGTTCCACAGTATACCAGGGAAACTATAATAACCTTCCAGGAACAGAGACACCACTAGATGAGCTGCTTCCTCCAGCTCCGCACATCATTTATCTCACAACTACCAATAGTTCACTGGTGAACATAAGTAGAGGAAACTAAAATTCAAGCTGCAAAGCATGGGACTCAATTTTACAGTTTTGGTTTAGTACCTATGCAAATTTTTGTAAACACTTTCAAAGACTAAAGGTGCTGTCCATAAATTCCTGCCAACAGAGGAAAGGATGAGCACACATGCATAGTGTTTTTCTGGCTTCTATTTCAAGAATTAGAAAACTGTATTTGTGCTTGTGTTTTATGCAATCTGATTCAAACAGTAGCTGTGGGAAAATAAAAAAAAAATCAACAAGAGAACAGCAATCAATAATAATCTTGCAAACAGTGCTACTGAAAATAATAATTCCTCCTAATCCCAAGTATGCTTTTTCTAAGCACAGTTTTGACACACAGATACTCAGCTCTTTCTAAGGATTTGATAAGGATTAAGAATACAAAGAAATATAGTTAATTCATTAGCATAGGTCTTCCTATTCCACAGCATCTTAAAATGAAACCACCTAAATAGGATATTGACCTTACACTACTAGGTTTTCAATATTTAGGTATAGTCCTAACTCGTCAACTAGTTTAAAATCTTTCCTAGTCGGTCTCTTCCCTCCCCTACAACTACACTTTATGGTACAAAAACATATATAATGTACCACTCTAAGGTTTAATAGGCAGTAA
>WEIS01020452.1:0-16539 GCA_013389965.1 Todus mexicanus | reverse complement strand
CAAAGGCCTAGGAAATCTAATGTTTTGCATCGAGTGCAACAAAAGATTTTTTGCTATTGCACAGTAAAATGTTAATACTGATCAGATCTTCAGTAACGGAAGCCTCAATATCTGGGAGGAGTTGACTTCAACTCAGTAACTCAATATATGTAACGAGGGCACCAATGGTCAAAACAGTTTCTGTATGTTAACAGAAGATAACTGCTTTAGAGCGAGTGCATATTCTGGTGAACCTGAACAGAGGCTCATGTACAAATTTGGGGGCTGAGCCCAGTTACCCAGGTTCCATGTTTATGCTCGCAAGTAGAAGTGATTCTTTTTCTTAGTTCCCATTGAAAACAGTGTAAGTGGTATCCAGTCCACATGAATAATTATCAGGGTATTTTTGTCTGAAGAGAAAGACCGGCAACCCAAGTTAAAATGTTGGCTCATATAACTTACTTTTTAACTGTATAAGACAGTTTTGAAACTGATCTCACCGCACTATTTCCATCTACAGCATCTTCATTTATGCAATCCTTTTTTAGTCATTTGTGTGAGTTTCTTACAGTTGTGTTTAATGAAATAATTTTAGTTCTTCCATGGTTTATTTTTATAACCATCTTTTGAGTGTGGCATGGCATCTTGCCTCTCAGTAGAATTGTATCGATGTGCTTAAGATCAGTATAAATAAGACAAACCGTCTGTACACGTCAGGTTCAGTGTAGGTAGCATAAAAACTTTTTGTTACCTTCATACAATGAGGTAATTTTCATGTCTGTGAACACGAGACCCACCTGTAAGTCAAACTTCTACCTGTAACAAAATGTCCTCCTGTATCTTTGTGATAGAGAAAAAAACATCACTCTCTATTTTCTGGATTACCCTGTTCTACTAATCAAGATTAATCCTATAGCTGTATAATGAGATGCATTTGGAGGAAAGTTTGGGTCACACCCTGTAGTCCATGGCTTTATGGTCCTAGAGTATTTTGACCCCTCAGTCTTGGGGAAGGGGAGGGTGTTAAGCTCTCAAACTGAATGCTTGCACGTTTGCCACCCACTTGCTTTTCAAACCTAGATAATTAGCTGGGGCATAAGTAACCATATTTCCAAATGACTCCTTGTGAACACAGTGTTCTGTTTCCAGAATCTCTATATGGTTGCATAGACCAACAGGCTTTCTTCCCCATGCTACATACTGAAGATTCTTAGTTGATTTCTGTATGACAGAAAATAATAAACCCTATGTGTAACTTAAATGCTGAGTCATTGTACTTTATTGAACTTCTGGACTGCTGCTATCAATTTTTATTTGTGCTCTGCAAATTGCAAAGAAAAGGTCACTTTACTACCTCTTTAGTGGACCTTCACTCCTTTTTCTCCTCTGAAAGGAAAAACTTTCTCTTGGATCATGTAGTCAGAGAACAAGACAGGCGATGTGTGTGAAGATGAACAATCAGTTCTCATATAAAAATCTATAGAGAAGGAAGATACCTGTGTAACTGCTCTGCAAAATAGAAAAATGGTTCTGATCTGGAACATACAGGATATGGCCCAGGAGAGCGCAAAGAAACACTAATTTGATGAAAGACTTTTTGCCTTGCCATAAATTAGTTATTAATCCAATGCTTAAGCCATTATCTTCATCATATGGGAATCCTATTCTTTCTATTCCTGCCTAAATGGGGTTCTCTGCTCCACTCCCAGGAGTTATTTGATACGCTGTCAGACACAGCCCTATTCTTTCCCTCTCTTGCAGCTTCCCCTGTATGTGAAAAGCACGGCATGGGTATGTGCAAAAGGAAAGAGTTTGAGATTTAAAGCTAAAACTAGCAAAGTGTCAGAAATTGTCACAGCAGAGATAACTGTAAGAAGTAAAATAAATTTACCCCATAGTATCAGCTAGCACAGGATCCCTCAAGGTCACTTTTTGGAAGGAAAAATACTGGGGAGAAGAATGCTCTGAAGAATACGCAACCCAGAAAAAAACTATTTCCTTTGAGTCCAAGCACTATTTAATTAGCTTTCTGACATTAGGCTCATAAAAACAGAAAGCCAAGTCACAGAGTGCGATTCAGACTGGAAGGGGACTGCAAAACAGACTACTACCAGAATTGTCCCTTGAGCAGTTCCTAGCCTAAGGGTTCAGCATGACTTGTGCCTTCCTGGCTCTTGCACAGGACACAGTGGAGTCCATTCCTCTCAGAACTTTTTAACTCAGGAAGAGTCTTCTTTTTATTTCAGATGTGAACTGTTGTCAAATGTAACAACAGGCAGAAATATTTTCAGTTAAGTTTCCAGTGTAGCTTTTTGCCAGCGTAAATGAAGATACACAGAATTTACACAAGTTAAAATACAACATCTAGAGTCAAAATACTGATGGGAATCAGATTCTGCTAAGGTTTTGTTTCTTCTCATCATCCCACGCTTATCCATCATTGTACTTTAATGCCTCTCAACTGGCTATTTTGAGTTGGGGAGGTGTTCAGCTTCATGTACCATTATGGCAGTCAAGGAAAAAGGCATCTGCTGGTACTCCAGGAGCCTAAATCCCGTGTTTAAATTTCTCCATATTTTTTTAGATGCAATAATTTACCCTTTCTTTTATGCACCATACATTTCTAACGGTGTTACACTGAAGGAAACAAAAATCTACTCACCTGGTAAACATATTTACATTGTGAATAGTATTTTTGTCCCATTCTATTTCCCCCGTTATTTTTTCTCCATCTGTATTGTTGTAATTCAATTAATGCATGTACTTATTAGACATATTCCAAAATATGAATTCAGATACACTATAGTGTTACAAATCAAGTATAACCACTACAACAAAACAGCTCCTTCTCTGCACCCCTGGGATTTCTCTAGTACTGTAAAACAAATTCACCCATAGTGCACATGAACTCAAGCTTCACGTCAGCAGATGCCAGCGGGATCATCAGTACTAATAAAACTGCCTTATTATTTTATAATTGTGTTTTAAAATAATTTCTGATGTTCTTAACTCCCTGATTTATGCAGTCAGTGCATGTGTCTCCACTATGTAATAAGAAATGGCTTCACTGTTGGTCTTATCACAGATCTCCAGAACGCTGCAGTCAGGATAACTCCTGCATCTCTTATTTTCCTTTAATTCACTGACTTTCACATTTATACACAGTTAAATTTCAAATTTAAAAATTCAGTATTAGAAATATTTGACTTATCAAAAGTAGCACGACATTTCCATACCCTTGCAAGGAGAGGCAACTGTGGCTTGGGGTGTATTTCACCAACAGAAAGGAAACAAGATGTGAATCCACTTCTTGTCTGAAACAAAAAGGAGAAAGGACAGTTTAAAATCACTGAGATGTCTAATTTTAAGCAACTCAGACAATTTTATATTTAAATGTATCATTTTTAATATATAAAGTCACACTTCGATTTCAAAATGCTCTGAAGAGTTTGAAGTGGAAAAGCTTTTACTACAATCTCAGATTTTCAGTAAAAATACCAGTTTCAGTAGATAGGGTTGAGTCTAGACAGACACTAGGTAAACAGCAGAGTTGGAAATCAATGCTCTTTTCCAGTACTTTTAATGACACAGCTCTTTACCATGTAAAAGAAGTACTGTTTCCTCTTGTAGGATGAAAAAAGAAGCTCCTGAGAAAAGAAGCTCCAATATTCTCAGTATTTGTCTTTCACTGAAAGTGGTGCCATTTCTTGCTTCCACATTTTTGCACTGTGAAGCTTCTATATTTAGAGTATCATAGAAAATAATTCTGAACATGCTTCCCCACAAATAGCTGCAGAATTAGCTATCCATTAAAAACATTCCCTCAGCATTTCTTCCAGTGCAAAAGTAGACTAATTACTGCAATTGTTTGTAACGCCCTCTTGTTCCGCTTGGTGCCCTTCCACATTTTTGTCCTTTCAGTCCTTTTTATCATCTAAAAATGTCACTCAATCTGTCCTTGTTGTGCTGCAGCAGCCTCTCAGGCCAGCTCTGAGTTTCTGGCAGGTCTTTGTGGGGAGGCTCGCAAGATGGCAAGGCCTTACAGCATCCCAGCAGGAGCTGAGCAGGATGGAGGAGGAAAGGCAACGGGCTTCAGCACTCCCCATTCCCACACAGGCCTGCCTAAGTTCCTTTCTTAGCGGTAAGTTACGCGCCCTTGGTTCAGCTGTTGGCAGCTTTCGCCTGCCATCTCCCAGTTCCACAGGCCTGGGAGGCAAAGCTGGCTTCAGCTGCTGCACATCCCTGCTGAGGGGCAACCTTGGCTCCTCCTGAGGGCAGCGGGAAGGAGACAAGGCCCCCACAGAGGCCCCGACACTGGCCCTGCCCAGCGGCGAGGGCGAGACGCGGCGGCCTGCGGGCAGCGTGGAGGGCTCTGCTCACCCCGGGGATCCCCACTGCCATGGGGATTTTGCTTTACCACCTCGCCAGGCTTTTAACACGGGGAGAGATCCAGTTAAAGCCACCACAGGAAGGTGCCTGGGGCTCAAGTGCTGCAAACCCACCGCAGGCAGGCGCCTCAGGGCTGTGAGGGTGCCCAGCCCCAGCCCCAGCCCGCCTCAGGCTGCTGCCAGGGAGCTCCAGTGCCCCCGGCTGCACCCCGGGAGCCTCACCAGAATAGAAGGGCCTGCCAAGCTGCATATCCAGCAACATTTTCACAAGAGTGAAATGCAAACGTATGTGAGAAGAGCGAGAGCCGAGGCCTGGGCCTTGCTGGGCTGCTCCAGGCAGGGCAGGGGGCCCAGGGCAGCCTTCCCCAAAGAACCTGGGTGTAAAAGATGCACAGTGGCGAACATACCCTTTGAAAACAGGGCAGATGTTCCTTAGTCATTTGAAGGGCTTCTTGGAATGTTTTTCTGAAGTCATGTATTCATTACACTGCTCTCCCTGTTCTACCTTACAGGGGTAGTCTTCTCAGACGTAGGTGCCTTAAAGCCATTCAGGAATCTAATTGCCATTTTAAATGAGTTCAGTGATAGTGGGCACCTGTAAACCGTTTGGAGAAGTAGGTAGTGTGCTGGGTTTTCATCAGATCTCTAATGGCTTCACGTGCCTGAAAACATTTCACCTCTTTAACTAGCAGGTAATATTTGTCTTCTTTCTTCCAAGCTTTTAAGAAGGTGGCACCTGAGATTTCACTGCAGAGCCATTAAAACCTTGGAAAAAATGACAGAAAGTGGTGGGCAGGAACAGTCAAGATGGATAACAACAGTCATCATGAGTACAGCTCTGCAGGTACAATACCGCTTGTCAAGAGCAGCATCTGACTCACTAAGAAATGCTGAAAGAAGCATTTCCTATATTTTATACAGGGAAATATCTTAAGCAGTGTGAATTAATATAGTTCTTTGAGGTTACAACAGTGATACTAGTCTGAGGTTGCTTCTACTATAGTACTGGTTCTTTTTGTGTGCATGTGGTTTGGCTGCTAGCTACTTCTGTACCTATTTAGTATTCTGGCCACCTCCTATTCTGCTACACTGCTTTAGGATTGTCATCCTGACTCATCATTTTTGTACTGCACTGATGCTGTTTTCAATTAGCACTATAAATGATTCCCTGAGACATGTTTTTTTGTTTTCTGCATTTCTCCCTAAACACTTCAATTTTCACTGTACAGTATCAACACTGAGGTAGGCTACTCAGTAAGCATTCAATTCAGTGTAAAATAGTGAGTCTTACAGATATTGATGTATATTTGAATCTGTTAATATCGGAAGCCTAGACTATGCTCCTCAGTGAAGTGAAAGGGTACGTCAAGGAGCTGGTAATTAGTTTCTGCAGCTGAGGCCAATTTAATGCCAGCTGGAGAGAATTTAGAGGCAGGAGGGCTTTGATTCACAAGCAGGGATATCTTACGTTGGTCTGACTGACAAGGTTATCACCCCATCTCTGCTGAATAAATGAGTGAGTGATGTTGAAGTAATTCTTGAATCACCTCAGTTTAAAACCTGTTCCTATTTGCCTGCTTCTCTTGGAATGGCAGCCTGTAAGCTTTTCGATTTGGGAGCTACTTAAAGAGCAACTTTATCCATAATATGGTGAGAGGAATCAGAGGGCACTGATCTCATCACCTATAAAAATGTAACTCCTGTTAATAAAAGCCCCAGCTTTAGTGAAAACCACTGCTGTTAGTAACAACTCCCAGTGAGCAGACATGGGAATAACTGCACACAAATCTAAGATGGCTTTTCATTTGCAAAGGTAGTGCTTTTGAGTCTGTTTTGTTTAGGAGCTTTCTCTTTTCCTTGTGCAGCTATCCTTTTTCTTATAGCTGCTATTTATGTTTGTGTATTGAATAATTCACTGTCAGCAGAGGCTTTGAAGCAGCAAGTTTTTCCAAAATTATCATTGTACCTCATAAGCAGCTGTCACTGAGTGCTCCTTTTCCAGACCAATTGGAAGCGTAACGTTTCCAGTTACTGTCTTCTTCAGGGGTTCACTTGCAATCCCGAGTATTTTGGACTCTTCCACTAAATCCTAGCACTTCCTACAGATACAGGCAGGTTGTCTGTGTTTTAAATGGGTATGTTAAAGAACATGTTATTAGCTAAAAAGGATTCCGTGATTCGGTCTTTAAAATGTGTTTGAGCAACTTCTGTAGAACATACCACAAAAGTGCTTCTCACAGGCTGAAAAATCCATCCAAACGTGCTCTGTTCTGTAGGCGATTATGTTGCATAGTGCAATGTTCTTGTTTTCCTGGGTGGACTGCGTTCTGTCAAAAAGCTGTAAAAGAAAATCACGTCCCATAGAGTTTTTCTGAACTATCTTCCACAGGAAATGCTGATATCTGTGAAAATAATACCATCTAATTAACCAGAGTCATAGAAACACACTGCTGTATGTCCCCCACTTCGGCAAATCCTCCTTTAGTTCATCTTGCAAAAACACTGTAAAATGTTTGAGCTTCTTTATATATGATACGCAAGAGTCTCCTGAGGCAAACCAAATGTACACATACCACATTGTCATTCAGTGTCTGATACCTTCCAATGCAAATATTTCAGAATTTTATTAACTGAAAAAGTTTCATTAACATTTTACTACTTTTTTTATTGTTGCAAGTAGAATAAAAAAATATATATTTTTTCAACAACAGTGCTAACGTTCTGTCTGTAATGCTCCAGACAATGCTTTAAGAATATTTTTATCTAACTTGTTGGCTGAAAACATATTTTAAAAATAACCTTTTAAAATTTATTTAGAACCATGAAGTTTCTACCATTCTACAGAGGCAACAACACCGAGTTCGATATTCAGAATCAGTGGAAATTGGATCCATTATTTTTTCTCTTTCTGGTACAGTACTTTGAAGTTTGTTTTTAAACTTAAGAAATTCTAATGGGGTACAAGATCAGGGCCTGTTGTAGGTTACACTGAACGGAATAAAAGCCTTCTTGGTGGAATGTCTGGCTATAGTGGATGGAACTGTGCTCTGCTGATTTTCTGTAAATCAGAGCATGGAGTAGAGAACTTCGGGGATGAACCTTTTTCATTGTTTTTTACTTTTTTTGGAGGTATTGTAGTACAGCCACATAATTCAAGACAAATCTATGTTGATCACCAGCTAAATTGTTTAGTAAATTCTTGTTGTAACTGAGCACACACTGAGTGCCACTAATATGTAAGACAGACATCAAGATCTTTAGTATTCATGGCTGCAAACACAAGAGTGAACTGAGAACCCTGGCTTTCATCTTCCAGGTTGAGTTTGCAGATCTGGTGGTAGCAGAGGTGTTAGGGAAAGGATTCTTTGAGTAGGTTTGATTAAGAAATCACTGAAACTCCAAACATTAAATATGTGTCCTTCCTTTTGAGCAGCAGATGCTTTAGGCAGGTAGACGAGATCCTTTATCTGAAGTTTTGTATCCTTGATCATTGAGACTCCTACATTTCAGCCTTCTTAACTTCCTCTTTCAGAGCAACTTATTAAACGGGGTCCTTTCACAGGCATTCAGATGTCTGCTTTGAGTAGATCGAACAGTTGAGGGGTTTTTTTATGTTATGCCAGAAAATAGCCTCTGAGTTATTGTTAGTTTTATCTTAAAATTACTGGTCATCACTGGCCAAACCTCACGATTGTGTTTGTTTGTCAAGATGTGTAAATTTATTCATGGGGTTTGCTCTATTGCTTTTCAAACTAACGGTTGAATAAGAATTCTGCTTATTGGTTTGCAGTGAGAACTTAATGTGTCCATTGACATCAATTTCTTACCAGGTGTTGCATTTATGCTGTCAGACACTCAAGACTTGCTTACGACAGGGGAAGAACAGTTTTCCGCAAGAATTCAGAAGTTCATAAACATTCATCGAAACAGTTTTTTGGTGTTGTCAGCTGCTCTTCATGGTCCAGAAGAATGGAATGTCATGTTTAGGATTCAGAGAAGGTATGATTTCAGCATCCAAGCAAACTTTTTACTGCTAGGAAGAAATGAAGTAGCACTCCTAGATTCAGGAATATTATTTTAGGAATTCCTTTCAGGAAAATGAATTTTACTTTGCTAATGCACTGGAAAATTATTTGAAGTATATGTTTACTAATGGCAAATGAGAAGAACACTAAGTGAATCTGACATGCTGCAGGTAAAAAAAGAGGATGTTCCTCAAAACATAGCAAATAACATGCCTTTCAATCACTTTAGGGCTATGTAATATTATTCTTTTTAAAGTTTTCTCTTGAACTGGAAAAATAGGTGTATTTTCTTAGTTCTGTTAAGCATCTTCTCACAGTCATTTTCAAAACAGAACGGCAAGTTGCCTTCATGAGAAAAGGTTGCACCAGTTTTTTTAATCTCTTTACGTGGGACAGTGTCTATTATACAGAACTAGAACAGTTAAAATAATCAGTGTTATATCACACCGCAAGTATAAAATTGGACATTAAAACTGGTTTGTTTAAAACTTTTATCTGTGATTTCTAACGAAGCCTGAAAACTGGCATGTTTCAGTACATACCTGCTGACAACAGTTACCACAGTGTGCTCCATTCTTGTAGTCCAATTTATTTTCTGGTAGGAACAGTAGTCCTAACGGCAGTTGATTTTCAGTCTTGACATCAAAGAAGTGACTATTCGAATGGAGTCTTTGATCTTTACCTCCTCGAAACTAGCACCAATTTCATTAAAGCCTGGGCACGCTGCCAAATGCAGATGAGTAGCAGAGTGTATGGGATGAAACGTAGGAAATTTATTACCCATTTGTGAAAATTCCATAAATTTTCATAAGAGGTCTTAAAAGCTCTGCCACCATTCAGCAAGAACATGTTATTCAGCTGATGGCAGCGCTAATTCTCAATCTATTCTCTGGTATGCACAATTTGTGCGCGTGTTGATCACAAGCAAATGTGTTGTTTTGAAAGTGTACTCCATTTGGCAAGTCAGGAATTTTATTAAAATAAATAGTTTTATCATTGCAGGCCATACAGAATTGATGTTGACAAGACAAAATTATATTTTAGATACACATGGTTTTTTACTACCTGGCAGCTTGGAGTTCTCCTATTGCATGGAAATCACTGACTGAAGTTTTGCATTGGTGCGCCTGAAACTTGTGCCATGTTCTCTCAAACTACAAGCCATCTGTTAGATTTGTTTAAAAACAAGCTTCCCTGTTACTTCCAGGTCCTCCTGTAGTACTATTTCTTTCTGCTTATCTATGGTCTTGTTGCAGATGAAGGATTATTTTTAATCATTATTTTATTATGATTAACAAGATTGTTCTATTTTTTGTTATTATTAACAAAAACATTATAAGATTGTTGTTCAACAACATGAATGGTTTATGCAGGATTGTGTATATCAGGGGGAAGCAGGAGAAAAGCAATCTTAATCATCACAGCTCAAATGAGCATTCCACTAATACCCTCAGTAAATCTGTTACGCTCATTTTTAAACACCCTGGAGCAAAGACCAGCCATGTGTTCTTCTGCCCATTGATCAAATTAATAAAACTAAATTTAGACCTGCTGTAATTGGAAGCAAAACTATTGACAGAAATGGATTCTCAGGGATCTAGTTATGTACATGTAATTGTTTCTTTGCTCCCCTTAGTTCATTCACGCTCTGCTTAGCCCATTGCTACTATTAGCAACGTTGCATCTATTTATTTCCCTAATCCCTAAATGTGAATCAAACCACAGTTTCTGCATCAGATTTTAGCGAAACAGAGCAGTGATCTGAGTACCTACTCTTAGGGAAGGACACTCCAAGATTTTTATTTTTTTTTGCTAATTAGAAGAATGGGCAGCCAAGTTCAGATCAGGTACCTAACCCGCACGGGTCTGAATGTGCGTGAGTCCAAGTCATTGACCAGACTGAGAGCAAGAACAGGTGGTACGCACAAGGGGAGGTCCCAGGGGAGCATACAAGTGAGCAGCTGGGCACTTTGTTTGGATTCAATTTTTCATTATTTAAAATTCCTCCTCCTTTGTTAAGTCCCCATCACGTTTTAGCTCCTCACCAGAAAATGGCAGCAATGCTAACTTAGTTGTCGTTATTACAACACACTTAAAATACACGTCTTAAGGAGAGGCTCTGTGCTTGCCTAAGCTTTGATATCTCTCTCTCTTCCATGACTGCGTTGAATGACACCTGATGCTAGTATTTTACAGCTTCAGAATGTGTATGAATAACATTATTTATAGAAAATAAATTTTAGGTTAAATTATTTGAATGAACAATTCTTTACACAAAATTCTTAGCAGAATCATCCCACTCGCATCTGCCATAGAGATTGTTAAATTTAGATAGCGCACTACAAAGATTTAGTTCAAATTCTGAAGTATTTTTAGCACGGTGTTTTTAGATACTTTCCCATGTTCTTCCAAAGCCATGGAAAAAACCCAAACCTTTTTTTTCCACTGGCAGTGAGAAGGGACAGTCTTCAACAATGTAGCAGAGGAGGGTTTAGATCTCTGAATGTACACAGGCTTAAGAAGTGCTGACTGATTGTCAAAGCACCCTTGAAAAAGAAATGAGCCCTTCCAAATCCCATCCAAACAAGCAATACAGAAATGGGGCAGATGGCTACACAAACAGCATGAACTTTCCAGTTGCCTGTCAAGATAAAAGCAATCTTCTTTGTACTTCTGGTGAAGGCACAGTACAAAGTTGTTTACATCATGTGGGAATGCTTTTTTGAGTTTTATTGCATAACAAATTAAATGTGCAATCCAAAAATAACCTTCATTTATTCTGATGTGCAGATTCCTGGGCAGTAATTTACGTATCATACCAGTTCACAATACTGCTGAAGCTGTTAAGTTAATGCTAACTATAGCTAAGGTAAGTCTGGTTGCATATACTAAAAATATTAGGTCTTCAGAAGTATATTAGCTAGGAAAAGCCAAAAACTATAAAATATTTTTCCTTAATGGAACTTTTTGGATCCTATTGCCTTCAATCCATGTAAAACATTGAGGTAGGACTGTTGCGCTGCTGCTTTAGCAGAGTCTTTAAGCTATTGTTAAAAGTAGCTTTAAAAGCTTTTAATAGCATTTATGAAGACAGATATTCAAGAGCTAATTCTGCTCTTGCTTACCCCTGTTACGTTAGGTGATCTTCACTTCATTTACTAGTGCAGAACCAGCATGAGATCTAAATATGTGCTGACTTAAAAATGCCAATCTGAAAACACTAGTTACTCGTGGAGTTTTAATGATGCATATACTAATGTATTATTTCTACAGCTTAATGACTGTAGTTTGTCTGTGTATCTGCAACATACCCTCTATGCATCAACACATTATTAATTACATCTATTTACCGAACCTCTTGAAAGAGCATTTTTCCATTAAAATTCTAACTTAGATACTCACTGTAACGGTACTCGCAGCATACCATGTACCAAAAATCAAAAGAGCAGGTTGAATGACATGTTAGGAATCAAATCTGAATTTACATTTTATCCTTTCCTGAAGCGGGCATCTGAAAATAATAAGCATTAACCTGCTCAGAGTATTCATATGCTACGTCTCACTTATTAAATAGCAAAAGTTGTTAAATACTTATTTACAATGTTGAACAATGTACTTAAACTTTTTATGCAATCTACTGATGACCGCCTCTCAATACAGTATTAACCTAAAAGCTTTTAAGATTACTGCTGATCCTATAAACTTGAGTTTACTTTTCTACTTGTTCAGAATGTTTACACCAAGCTTCAACAGGAGAGCCCCATGAGCAGTGATGATAGCGTACACCACAAATCTGCTGATTGCCATTACATTATTTCTTACTGATGCGGTGCAAAGCCAGTTTAATGAGCTTGTCTTTTGCCAGAGAATCCCTATAGGGCCTAAAAACCGAACTTTTTTGCCCCAGGTTAACAGACACAGCCAAGGGTACAATACCATCCAACTAATCCCGAGCTACCATACCCAACTCCTGTCGAAATACTGTCCAGATAACCCGATGCAATGTTGACAGGACTGGTTATTTTATGACTGGTCTTGCACCTAAAGGGATACATTAAATCACCTCTCTGTATGAGAGTGGTGGAACGCTGGAACAAGTTGCCCAAGGAGGTGGTGGAGGCCCCATCCCTGGAGACATTCACGGTGAGGCTTGGCGGGGCTCTGAGCAACCTGCTCTAGTTGCAGATGTCCCTGCTCGCTGCAGGGGGACTGTACCAGATGACCTTTAAATATCCCTTCCAACCCAATGCATTCTATGATCTCCTTCAGAAAACATGATTCAGATTTCACTGCCAAATAATTCTGCATTTCTACTATTTGAAAAATGAGAAGTTAAATACTGTATTACTCTACAGTTACTATGTCCCACTTAGAATATTTTTCTTTCCTCTAAGATAACTTCCAAGCCACGAGCAGACGATACTCGTTACAAAATGGAAATGACAAATGCCCAAATCATAGAAAACAGTCCAGTTTGGAAGATGCTTCAGAAGCACCAGCTGTATTATAATTAGCTTAGTATTGGGGGGGGTTATTCATAAATAGAGTGGCTACATCTTAAACAAAATATAAAATGTTCCTAAAAATATAGTTACATTTCAAAAGACTATATACAACCTAAACATTTGGAATGAAAATCTGTATTAAATAACTACACAGTGAAAAATAGCATACATGATACCAAATGTGCATTCTTAGAAGAAAAAGTGGCTTAACTGCACTATGGAAAAGTCATCCTTATTTTTAACTTGATTCTGAACTTATGAGCTCATCTGATCATAATAATGTAGAAAAATATTTAATATATCTTCAAGTAAACTTTATTATTAAAGATAAGGATGATCATAACAATTTGAAAACACAGGTTCACTGTGCATAAACAAGTACATGTATGAAAACTTATTCAGTGGGGTTTTTTTTAAACACAAGCACTATCTGTTGTATTACAAAGTTTTAATATCATCTTTGGCTCAAAGCTGATGTGTTTTTCTTTAAACATGGTTTCCTCTGCCATAGTGTTTCTACTGTTATCTAGCTATACCTTAGTCCTGTTTGTAAATACAGAAGCTTGTCTGTCAACATTAAAAAGTGCTAATAAAAATACTTTGTGCTTATACAGCGCTTTTTAATCAATGGTTCTCCAGTCACTTGATAAAAAAATCGTCATAATTCACAACACCAGTCAGCAATTATCATCTAACAAGTTTTGAAAATTAACAGAAAAATAAATGCACAGCCATACCTCCTTGCCACAGCGTAAGAACAAAAAAATCCCCTTGTTTTTAGCTGCTAAACTTGTGAATTGCATACAAGAATAGCAAAGGAAAATAAATAAGAACAGCAACAAAACTTACAAAGAGCATCACTTGCAATACTTCTAGAGGCCGCTCTAAATTGCTCTTCTTTAAAGGTCGGTAGCTGACTTTTCAACTAGTCTCATCATCAAAAGATCTTATAAGGATCGTGTTAACTCAAATACTTCAGCTGATCTAACTGCTTTCATCCATTATAGCTTTTGTTTTCACTTCAATGAGTTCTTCTACTCGAGCTAGAACACTTTCTATTAAATCAAACGTGAAGAGAGCCGAGTGTAAAACCTGAAATGACAGAAGAGATTAATGTTATTTTTATTAGAGGATTTTTTTTTTTGTTTTACCCACTGTACATGTATATTAGTCTCCAGGTTGAAAAGAAAACTGCAGAACTTCTGAGTAACTATGGAGGAAACACAAACTCACCTGAAGCTGCATTTCAGTAGTCATGGCAGGCATCTTTTCCCCACCAACAGTTACAGAACAAACGGTGTTAGAATTGTGTGCCTCTGTAGAAGAAAAAAAAACAACCAGAGATTAGGCTGCCATTTCACAGAACTTTTAGAATTAAAAGAATTTTTTAATACACTAGCATTTCTAGACAGTAATTGTTAAAACCCTCACAAACCTAGGGATTGACCAAACACAGGACAGAAGGTGGTGAACCTTAAGAGGAAGACAGCTTCAGCTGGATGCTATCTCTATACTTTCTATAACACACACGACTAGATTTCCAAACAGGCAGTATCTGCAACTCCAAACCATTTTATATTGCTAAAATCCTCCTTGAAAGGGAAAAAAAAAATTAAGTCTGGTCATTTTTTGACACGTTTTTAGTATTTCCACATCCAGAGAGATAGTAGGAGGTTCTTTAACTCAACTTAATGAATCCAGACATGAAATACTTATTTTATTAAAAAAAGGCTGCAGGCTTCTCTGTTTCAGGCAGATTACTTGCAGCAGGCAAAATTACAAGGACACGTCTGAAAAATAAAAAGAAAACCTCTTGCATTCAGAGCACATATTTAAAATTCATTATAATGCTTACAAAGATTATACACTGGGGAAGAAGGCTAAACCATTTAATATTATGAGTTAAATGGTCTCTCCTGAACTTGGGTATCTTTATGCTTTGTTGAAGCCTAGAGAAATGCAAGAGGAACTTAAAGAGAAAGCTCTTGATTCATTTTAAGGGATTCCCTTTAGCAAGATATTCACAGGTCGCCTTTAGAAAAATTCCACTTCTCTGCCTCATCCTTACACAGCTTGCAACAACAGAGGAGGATAAGACTAGGGGCAAAAAGCTGTACTGACATTTTTGGGAGCAGAAGCAAGTTCCTTGGACTGTCTTAATTATTCTGGAGACCACAAAGGAACAGAGGATCTGACATTCATAGAGATCGCCTAAAGCAGCTACAGCTCTTATGCCCTGTGGGATGTGTCTGCTTAACCCAGAGCAGAATCTGATTCTCTGTGTCAGGTTAAAGAAAAAAATTAAAAATCAAATCCAGAATGTAATCCTTCAGGCGTTAGGAAAGCACCTAGTTGCAGTGTGATTTATTTCTTCTGTTAACCTCCCCACACCTAGCGTGAAACCTAAGGGCTACATATTCAGAGAGACTTAAGATGCTCCTGTCTAACCTTAAAATCAGAAGTATGAATGCAGAACAAGTTTTGAAGGTCTTCATGTGGCATTTCTGTCAGGTTTCCATAAGGTTTACAAATGTGATGAGAAATAAACAAGTTCTGATTTTTCTGACCAAGTATGAAGATTATTCATATCAAATATTGCAACTACTGAATTATTGTTGGAAATTTGCAACAGCGTCAACAGCTAAATAAAATATGATCTATACAGCACTCACCAATTCTTTGTTTTCCAAAGTTTCTAAATATGAACAAAGCCAAGGAAAAAGAAAAAAAAAAAAAGAAAACAACTAACCTCTTCTGTTTTCTTTCTTACTCTTTATTTCTGCTTCGTAGTGCGCTTTTGACATATTGAGTCCTACGTGGAGCGGTTTTAAAAAATTTTGCTCAATCTTGGCGAGCGTGGTCCATACACCAGTCTGCTCAAACATAACACAGAATGTTACAAATTGGTTTTCAGGAAGCACGGCAATGTTACATTTCTGAGCACAAATTTTTCAACTAGGCTTTATAACATACACTTCTGTGCTGGGAGGAAAAAAGAGAAAAAGAATTTAGACTCGTGCACGAATAGCATCGTGATGGGTATTTAAGATGCTCTCCCTCTCTCTTACACTGTTTGTTGCAAACTGGAGGATGAAGTGGTCAAAAAAATCAAACAGGCAAGCAAACTTAATACATGGGCTAATAACTAGAGCAATGGAAACACACATTTCCAACTATTTAAATCACTATTAAATACTTCTTGAGAAATCCAAACGACTTCTAGCATATTGAACAAAAAGTATATTGCCTAAAGATGAACAAAATGGATGCCTTGAACTGCAAAGGTTTGTGTTGTTATTATAAAGAAATACACCTGGAGGGTTGAGGGATACCAGTGAATAAATAAGGAAGAGCAACTAATATTTTTTCTTTTGAGAATACTTGATAGAGATGTGATTTTATGGTGACATACTCTAAAATTACAGACACAGGCCACAGTTAATCAGGCAGAGTAAAAGGATTAGCTTCTTTACAATAACAGTTAAAGTATGAATGCAATCAAAATTCATCAGAATAAAGTAAGACATCACATATCTCCTAATGTAGTTATTAAAAGCACCACTTCTGGATTACCAACCCTTGCAAAGACAAAGGCAAAACCCATGTCTCTGAATCAAGGATAACAGTGTTATCATGGACCCA
>WEIS01020451.1:0-11963 GCA_013389965.1 Todus mexicanus | reverse complement strand
CCTCTGGTTCTCTGTGACTAACACATTTCATTCCACAGGGTCTCCTTGACAACTGCTTTTGGACAGAGGTCTCCTGGGTACAGCTTGCTGTCTGCAGTGGATGAAGGGTGAAACCATGGGAAGCATTTAAATGCACTTGTCCTCTTTCTACATGAACTAGACTTAAATCTAGTCATGCCCAAAATTGCAAGTGAAGGCCAAGAAAGATAAGGAACATATAAAAAACCAGCTTGGTTTCCATCTGGAGAGCGAAATTGGACAAACATAGCTTGTCCTGCCCTTCTTCCTTACACCTCGTGCAAATCCCCCTTGGAGACTTCTTGGCAAATAATAAACCACCTCCCAGATGTTCTCTCTTGCAGAATCTTTGTGCTTTTCTGACCAAGCACGGTGATGCCCTATGAAAAAAACATGAGGTGACTGCTCTAAACCACCCCGTGGGTTTAACCTAAACACTCCTTGCAGGGTCCTGACCACTACAGTTCAATACCCATGATCTCCATGGAAGGAAATGGGCAAAAATTGGATATTCATGAAGTGAAAGAGAAGTTCTCACTTGATTAAAGGAGGCAGGACCTCAGTGATGGCCCAAGTGGCCTCTTGAGGTCCCTTCCAACTGGAATTATTTTATGATTCTTTAATAAAAATGAGGTGGACACCTGCTGGGTCTTATCCCCTTTTGCTGTTTTGGGGAAGTCTCATTTTTTCATGCTCTAATTCACTGTCAGTCTTCAATGAGAACAGGAGAAATGAGAACTGGTTTCAGAAGATGGTTCCTTTCCCCTCTGAGAGCCTGGCATACAAGTTTGAGTTCACATTACTGACCTGAGGAAAAAAATTGGTCTAAAATGCGGAGTTGTTGACAACTCTGTCCGTGCTGAGCATTTGAGGCATTCACAGCTCTGATTCCATAATGAGCCCGTCACAGTTTCTCTGAGCAAGCCCCTGTCCTTCTCCATCTCCTAAAATCATTTACTTTAGAAGGAGACAGCGGAGATTCCCTGAAAAAAACCCCCTCAAATCCATCATTCGGCTCCTCTTGACTGAGAAAATGTGCCTCGCAGCTCCAAGAGGAGCACAGCCGGCTGCACGTCAGGGACAGCGAGGTCATCTGAGGCATCTCCATCTCCTCTGGCAGAGCCTGGCCTCTGCAAGTCCCTCCTACGCCTTCGCAAAAGCATTTGTTAAAGGAATTTATACCTGGCCAGATGCAGCTTGGCTGATGCAGTGGAATTGTGCATTAATTTACCGTCAAGGGGGATGTGTGGTCAGGGTGAGGGCAATCAAAGGCAAGATGTTGCTCAGACACCACAGTGAGGTGGGCCCTAGCAGGGTGCCAGATGGATATGTTGGTGGCACAGCTGTACCAGCTCTATAAAGTACTCAAAAGACAGAGAAATTATTTTGCCTGCTGGGCTGATGTGACCTTTCATGCAACCTTCCATAGGAAGAGTTCTTTGGAAGAACAGACCCAAGAAAAAATATCTTGCCTACAAGATGAGCAGAGCTATGAGGGAACTGGGAGTGGGAGGAGAACGCAGATCTTCCGGAGGAAGGAAAACATGAACTGTGGCTGTATCTGCAGGTTGCAAAAGTCAGTGGTTCTTTTGCCACCTGCATCTGCTGAGACGTTAAGAAACAAGTTTTAAATTTATTCACTTTATTGAGGGCTGAGCGTAAATTGAATGGTCTTGTAGAAGCTCATTGGGATTTCCAGACCTGTGAATAGCTGTGAGGAGACCTCTTAGGGCTCACAAGCTCAACAAGCTAAGATGGAAAATGAGCTAGATGAGGTGGATATGTCTGACTCCATCTGCCACAGATTAATCTATGAGACCAGCACCGGAAAAACTAAATTGCCCCTTGGAGGTAAAAGAGACCGTGAGTCATTTAAACAGATTGACACCAGTATGCTCAGGGCCCATCAAGAAACAATTTCCATCCAGCCATGAATATTTACAACTGAAGCACATTCCGTTATTTGAAGAAAAGCCGAGTTGTTTAGATCATTTGTTGTTGTTGTTGCTGTAGAAAGGATTTAGCCTCTGAGTTAAGTCAGGGAGCATGAAGTGAAGAAAGGAAGGGTGATAGAAAATGCACATATATTGGCTCAGCGTGAGAGAGATGAAAGGAGGTTTAATTTGCACTTGGTTGGATTTCCAGAGAGGAGCCCAACGCAGGGGAATCTGGGCCACCAGGGCATTTTCATGTGCAAAGGAAGTTGCTCAGTTGTCTGCTCCTGTCAGACGAGCCAGGTCTGTGCTGCGATTTCCTCAGAGAACGGAATTTGAAAAGAAACTCAGAAGTGAAGAAGACCGAGCCAAATTTCATCTACACATCAGATCCTTCATCAGATCAGTCTGACTTTGCACGAGAAGGTGATTTCAGGTTCTGCCCACGTAGTGGGAGCTTCACGTCAAGCCTTTGGGTTTCCCTTTCAGTCAGTCCAAATGTTGTTCAGTTCTCACTTCCACCGTGAGTTTGTTGGGAAATGGCATTTGTCCTGAGGGAAACCAATCGTGAGTCTGTCTCAAAAATACCAAAAACTTAAACAGGTTGAGGGCCCAAAATTTTTGCAGGATGAAGTTTTAGCCCCTTTATAAATTTGAATCTTCATGATGCTGTTTCAAGGATGGTGAGGAATAATCATATTGTATAAAGATGAACATGAGATTAAAAGAATCAAAAAAGTGTTTGCTTTTTTAAAGATATATTAGTGGAAGAAGAAAGTCAAAACAATTCATTTAGGCATTTTCTTGCTTCATGTTTCTTCCATGTTTTTTCCAAGCCCCTGCAGTGGATGGAGCACAGTCATGCAAGGATTTCACTTGAGGCTGAATCCCACAACAGTGATTCAAACTTTTTGTTCACCTGAATGTTTGAGGGAAATTAATCTTAAGCCAGGAGAAGAGAATAAATAAACCCAAGCAAATGTTCTCTGGTGACTTAACTGCACGTACCATGAGCAGGATAATTTAAGGGCTCCAATCTCTGCCACCATCACAAGTGACTTACCTCTCCCAGTTCAAGTAGAAAATGATGAGATGAAGCCCTGGAACAGCAACGAGGAGAGTATAATTGTCATATGGGATCACTCATGGCAGGCAAGTAAACACCATCACAGAATGCCTTAGGCAGGACAATAAAGGACTAAATTGATTGCAGAAGAGACTTCATGGCCAGTGGGAGGAATTAATGTAAGTTTAACCCTTAATTAGCTCAACTTTCAACACCACACTCCACTGCTCCCTGGCAGTGGATGGTCTGGATAGAGATAACCATTAGAGTGTCTCTATCTCTTCCACTGCCACCTGGAAGAGCAGCATGTGTGATCCATCTTTGCCTACCACGCTTGAAACATCAGTGTTGGCGGCGCTGTGAACTGCTCAGCAGTTTTCCAGTGATGGAGAAACCAGGACATCAGAGGAGCTTCTGACCTCAGATGGGTGATAGCATTATGGTTTGGGAGATGGGAGGGAATTGAAGCCATCTGGAAAGTGATGGTTTATTTGAGGGTAACCTTGGATTAGAACAGAATTTTTGCCACCAGATTTCTTGTTTTGTTGTTTTGTTTTTTTTCCCTCTGAAAATATGAACCAGCAATGTTACTGTGAATTCTGCCAGGAGCTGCAGTTTCCACCCATCATACTACTTTTCTCTGCACACACTGGTTGGATTATATTAGAAGGGTAATGAGGCTCGTGAAGGGCCTAGAGTGCAGATTCTATGAGGAGCGGCTGAGGGAGCTGGGGCTGTTCAGTCTGGAGAAGAGGAGGCTGAGGGGAGACCTTTTCACTCTCTACAACTCCCTGAAATGAGGTTGGAGTGAGGAGGGAGACAGCTTCTTCTCCCCGGTGGCATGTGACAGGACTAGAGGAAATGAACGCAAACTGCGCCAGGGGAGGTTTAGGCTGAATATTAGGAAATATTTCTTCACCGAGAGGGTTATCAAATGTTGAAATAGTCTACCCAGGGCAGTGGTGGAGTCACCATCCCTGGAGATATTTAAACAGCCTGTGGATCTGGTGCTAAGGGACATGGTTAGTGGTGAGCTTGCAGTGTTGGGTTGAAGGTTGGGCTAGATGATCTCGAAGGTCTCTTCCAACCAAAGATATTCTGGGATATCTCCCAGAACATACCTTATTGTCTCCTCTTTTACTGAGGAGGTGATGGCTGGTTGCAGCAGTCACACAATGCTGATGTATGTATTTATTTTTTTATTTGAAGCATTTAATGTTTACAGATTCTTCCTCCTTTTTTTTTCTTTTTTTCCTTTCTTTTTTTCTTTTCTTTTTTTTTTTTTTAATGTAAAGAAACAAAGTGTTTTCCCAAAAGTTTCTGTGAAAACTGCTGCTGTGGCAGCTTCTCAAACAATATTCCCAGCTAAAGCGGCCTCTATTTAAAATATCGAAACCGTTTTCATGAGCAGCATGATGAGGCACGGTGCAGATATCATGCCCTCATTAAGGGAAGGAGTTGCTGTGCCAGATACTTGTTGATTGAACGGCATTTTTTCTACTCCACCCTGGTAATGAATCCCGTAGCCACCATCCCTTCTGCAGATGCTCCGGGAACACTCTAAGTGGCCATTAGCTAATGCTAAATTATGATGGAGCATCTCCTGAAACGCGTGTGACACCCACATGAATAACAAATGAATTTGTTTCTGTCAAGACAATGACAACAGGTCGCAGTGGAATTACCGTGAGTGCCGTTTGCTGCTCTACATCAACTGCAACCAGCTCCTTTGTAGGGTGCGTGAAATTACTGGGACGCGGATGAAAGTGGTGGGAGTCCATTCTTTTTAAGATGCAGTGGTGTAAATGGCTGCTAAGAATGAGCTGTGGGAGAAAGCAAGTCCCAGGCTGCCAAACCAATCCTATTTCTATTGAAGCCCAGTGTCGTCTGCCTCCTAAAGCTGTTAATGAGAGGGAGATCATGCTTTGAGCCCCCACAGCTGCATCCATCTCGGGAAAAATCATTCTCTTCTCATTATCACTTGGTAATACAACAAGATCCGCAGAGGTCAATCCTGTGATGATGTCTCTGCGCATTTGCATCTCTCCAGGGAAAAACAGAGCAAGAGGGAAAGGATTTTTCTATGGTGCTCATGTAAGATCCTAGAAAAAACCAGCAAGGGTCTCCTGTAGTGCTTGTAGGACTCTGAAGTCTCTGGAAACTCTTTCTCTGGTGGGTACGTTAGTGTTCAGAAACTTGTGTTGCATCTCTGCTGCTGTTGGCACATCACGCCAGGTTGAGCTGTGGCTTCCAACTCCTTGTTCTCAATCCAGTTGGAGTATGTTGAGGTGCTCAGCAAGGTGCGATGTGCAGGTAGGAAAAACAAATAGGGGATATCTACAGAGGAAGAGGGAAGGTGAGAGAGAAATGGGAGAAAAAGGTGGTCATGGCATGAGGAGAGGAGCCCTGATGTTGCCTCGAAGGAAAATTCTGATCAGGAGCAAGCAAGGGTTTTCAAAACACAGATTGATGAACCTAGAATTGGTCTGGACATTTCCATTGAAAACTTTCAATCAGAAAATGTTTTCTGGATGCAAAATAAATAAATAAATAAATAAATAAAATTGCTTTCCTAAAGTTACACTGACTGGGATGAGATTTCCCATGAGAAAAATGAAAGCTTTTTGTCTTAAAGTATTTCTATTTTGCCATGAAATTAATTACAAATAAATCTCAGAGCAAAATAAATTCTTGAAGCCCTGGGATGTCTCATTAAATGGATGTTCTGATTTTCAGCTAGGTCTGAATTAAGTAATGGAAAATTCACCTGAAGAAGTCTCTACGTCCTGTACTGGTAGACCAGGGGCACCCCAGACTCTATTAGACGGGGGTTTGAGGCAAACCCTGGTGTCCTCTAATGTTAGGAAGTGTGAACCCCAAGTTACGTACTCATCTCTGGGTTTCTCTGAATAAAGAGATTTCATGTATTGCTTCCAAATGAGTCCCCTCTTTCAAAGGGCAGGTTTCAGAACAAGATGCTTTCTGACAGCCCATCTTCTGAGCTTTCTGGAGATGATTCTGGTTTAGCCTTATTTCCTGATCATAGAAAGTTTCAGCGATTTTTTTTTTTTCCTCCATTTGAAAGAGCAGGAGAAGTCTCCAACCCATTTGGTTTCTCAAAGTTTCATGAAAACTGGCAGCTGGGAAAGACCCAAACTCAAGTCCACCGAGGACAAGCAGGGTCAACGACGGTGTTATACATTTTGTCTGACAGCGACCAGCTGTCCAACAAACATATGTGCCCCACTTTCACCAAAAGCAGCCTGGCAGTAACAAGACAGCTTACACTTTTCTGACAGTCCAGGCAGCACAAGGAAGGAAAAAGCAGTTTGCACAAGGCTTTGCTACCCGTGGGACGTGGAGAAACCACCCAGAGGTAGATTTGTGTGCGTGTGAAAGTGGGTACGTGGATGTGGATGTTAGTTGCTCCTGGTTTAGTCTGCTTTAGCCTAGTGGGAATCCTAAAGGACCTGCGATAGAGCAGGGTGAGGTTAGAAGACAAAGTAGGAAATTAGGAAAACAAGCTTCATCAATTCTTCCGTTACAAGAGCAACGTGTTTTAGAGTGAGTTGGGTTTTATTCCCAGATTACAGAAAGCGTTCGTTTCCTCCCTTGAATTTGCTGGACAAGTTCTCTCCTGCTGAACGTGTGGGTAATTGAACATGCACAAGCGTGTGGCTACGTGTATATGCATGAATCAACTTGCTGGGCTGTCACTGCAGCTCCTGCTGGGAGCACAGCTGCTGCATCCTGATTTTTTCACTACCCTGTTGTCCAGAAAGTCAGAGATGTTCACACTGGTTTGTTCTTGAAGCCTGACTTTGGAATTCAGTTGCTGTGTATAGGATATGGGCTATCCAGCGAAGGATTTGGGGGGGGGACCAGAGCCTCATGGTCCTAGGTGGTTTATACAGTAAATGGCCACACTCAGGAAGAACGTGGGAATGTGGAAGAGGGTCTGGGAGAGTGGAGATACCCTTTTATTTTTAAGCTAAGGTCCAGACAGATGGTATGAAACTGATTCTTCTCTCCTGAGCTTGGGAAAGGGTGCGAAAAGGAGGAGTTTAAGCCATTTTAACACCTTCTCTTGCTGGGTCTGCCATTCTGAATAGTCCCCAGCCGTTCTAGTGTGACTTGTTTTGTGCTCGTGGCTCTCCAGAAGAGGTGGGAAAAGCCAAAGANCTCTCTTCGAACTTGCGATAGAATCGTCAGTGCCTTCAGGCAAAGACTGTCTTACTGGTTTATGTTTAATAATAAACATTTATTTTCAAAGTGGATTAAAAGTTAAATAAGGGAGGGATTTGTTTTAGCCTGCCTCAGAGAATGGCAGGGGTTGCGATTTTCTGCAGAGACAAAAATATCCGTCATTCTTGTTTGGAAGGAATTAAAAGCGAAGAGAGTTTGCTACGAATGTCTTCACTCAAAAACCATTTTGCTAACCTTGCTTACTGTATCTGCAAGTCAGATACGGTGTGTACCTGAGCATCCACTGCTACTCCCAGCTCTGCAAACCCCAGATAGCTTCAGCAAGTGCCTGCAGGCTAAACAGCATCCCTGAGTAAAATGCCTGCCTCCCTTCCACTTTGGAAGGCTGGTAAATGTGGAAAGGTATTTCCAAGCCTCAGATTACTCCTTCATTTCATATGCCGTTGGCTGTTTGTTGGTACAATTAATTACAGCTTATTTTCCTCCCATGTTGCAGAACAACCTGTAACGGTTCCCCCTCACAGTGGGGTTAAAGTAAAGCGCAGCTACCACGGGTAAAATCATGCGGCAAACTATTTCTGGAGAAGCAGCAAGGACAGGTTGGTCACCAGGGGTAGGGAAATGTGTTGTGCATTTATTTCGGTGCCCATCAGGTAGGTACTTACACAGTCCCCATTTGCAAAGTAATCTGGGAAGAGGTGGAAGTGAATTGTTAACGCTGGGATTGTCGGCCCTTTTAACTTGTGTGTTCTGATCGTGCCACGCTTTTTTCTATCAGGAGGAGAAATAAATGTAGGTGTCAGGTATGTGCTTGTAATCACACTTGTCTTTCAAAAACCAAAGCAACACACAAGCTTTCGTTAAGCACAGTAAGACCAGAGAACAGCACGCGACTTCTTTGCTAAGGAAACTTTTGGTTTCCCTCCCTTCCAAGCTGTCTGCCCAAGCAGCTCCAGCTCCCTGCGGTATTTCATTGTCCCACTCAGATTAGTTACTCTTCACTTGCTGTCCAGGCACATTCAGGCTTGAGATTTTCCAGCTATTGGGTGTGCAACCAGGGGTCCCCCTCAGGCAGCATCAGTACGGTGGTTTTCAGTCAATACATTGGCTCTTGTCTCACTGGATTGTTAAGGATGGTGACGCTTCAGTGATGCAGATGAAGGGTTTCTATCACTTATTACAGCAGGGATGAGCTGACCTCTAATTTTATGCATATGATGCTTGTTATTCAAGGAGAAATGTGTTTCTGAGATATCCACCTAGACAGCCCCGCATGGGAGGCTTTGGCATCTTGCTCCTGACTTGAGAGGCACTTTCCAGTAACTCCACGCTGGGTTTTTTCTACCTACCCAGTGCAAGCTGGGAGAGGAAGGCAAGGCCAGGGGAAGGTTACCCCACTGTTTGGAGTAGTGTCTGGGTTGGAAGGGACCTTAAAGATCATCCAGCTCCAAACCCCCTGCCATGGACAAGGGCACCTCCCACTAGACCAGGTTGCTCAAATCCTCATCCAGTCTGCCCAGGGATGGGGCATGCCAGGCTGTCATAAAAAAGTACTTTCATGCTAAATTTCATAGTTTTCTTCCATCCTTTACTTGTTACACAGCCTTATCTTCCCATTTCTTTATCATTCTGAGGTTTAGCAAGTAGATAAATTACACTTCTTAAAACCCCAGCCCCAGCTGTGAAGCAAATATTCCTTTCCTCTCTGGGAATCACCCCTTCGACATGTTATTTTGAGCTCCATCATGGTTGTTGCCATACGATGGCAACTTTGTAGAGAAGGAGGTTAAGTGCTGAGGTTAAAACAGGTTCAAGCATAATCCAGAGTGCCCTTGGCAAAGACAGAAGTGTTTTACTGGGTCTCATTCATCATTGCCTGACTGCTTAAAGTGGTGGAGTGGCTCATAATTGTTTTTATATGCCTTTTTGAGAGCTACGAAAGAGGCAGAGAGGAAAGTACCACTATTTTCCTCCCTTAACTCATGCTCAGTGGGGAACAATAATATTTAAGACCTCAGAGTGCCTTGTAAAAGAGTTCCTCTTCAGAAACCAAATTCCCCTGCATGAGCCCCACGGAGCGTTTCAGGCTCAGCTCCAGAGAGGAGGTTTCTCTTGGTTTGTGGAATTACATCTACGACAGCATTTTGGAGTTGCTAGCAGAGAGCTGCTATTGACAGCTGGTATCACCAGCCCTGCTTTCATGAAACCATTGTCTGTCCCTAAGCCAATTGGTGGCTTTTCTCCTCATCAATCCTGCCAAAGCTTTGTCCTCCCTGCTGGCTGGATAAACCTTCAGCTGGAGCTGTGGACTCGGCAATGTAGAGAAAGATTGCACTACAAATGGAGCATTAAAAAATATTTTGAAGCTCACTGATCTCAAACATCACTGAGCATAGACCTTCTTAGTGCTCCATCCTTGCCTGTTTGTTTTGTACATGTTCATCCCAGCTGATGTGTCATGGCTTGGAGGACTCCATACCTGAGAACTTTTATTCAGCTACTACCGGAATGAGAAGACAGAGGTCCTGAGTAGGATTTTTAATTAACTGGCTGCTTTATCTTTATGTACCTTGCCAAGGATCTTCACAAAGCCATTGCTTGTGGAACTCAAGATGTGTTAATGCCACTGGAGAACTCCGTGCTAAATGTTAGTGCAGAGCGAACGGTTGGTCTCACGCGTTCCAAAGCCGCTGAACCCAAACTGGAACAGGTACAGAGAGACACTATGAGGAGGATTAAGGAAAAGAGGCACCTGTTCTAGGAGGGAAGATTATGAGAATTTAACTTGTTTAAGCTAGCAAAGCAAAGGCTGCGTGAAGGGCTGTGATTACTCTGTAGAAAATACGCCAAGGGGATAAGCGCTGAGAGGGGAACGGAGCTATTTCAGCTAAATGATGATGCTGGCTTTGAAGCCAATGGTATAAATTGGTTGTAGATAACTTGGTGCTGGAAATTAGAAAGGTGTTCTTTTTAATGCTTGAAGGAATGAAATCCAGAAGTAACTGCTCGGTGGGAATAATGGGGATAAAAAGCCTAGCAGGTTTTAAAACAGGATCATCCCTGGCGGATGGGATTAGATGATGTGTTTGCCAGTAACAGGAGGCTGCTGTCGGAGACCTCTCCTATTTGATGCACGCAAAAATTTTCCTTTGCTGAAGGAATGCAATCAGTGTACACCTGGTCGTAGGCGTTAGGCACATCCCATCTGCTCTCAGCGAGGTGGTGGGATGTCTGGGAAACCTGGAGGAGCATAGGCATGTCCTGGAAAGCTCTTCCCTTCAATTCTTGGAAACACTGAGTGTGAATTCTGTTTTTCTTGATCATGGGAAGATTTTACTACACAACTTGTCAGACATGGAAATCACACCCTGTCCATATCTGGATGGAGATAATAAGTTTTAGTCTATCAAGGTGTATGTCTTTGGTGCTTAACCCTGCGCAGTGCAATGTGAGGATCCCACGTGAAGGCTGAAGCAGTTTCTATGGCTGTGAGTCTTCACGTTGCTTCCTACAAGCATCTACCCCAGACATGAGTGCATGACACCTCAAGTGCAGACAATCCCCGGTCTGACAGTTAAAGTCAAATTCAGGACAACCCTGAGTATAGTTCAATGTTATCTCCTTCAAGGGGTGGTAAGAACATCCTGGGGTTTTTGCTAGTGGCCAGTCTGACTGAAATTGAGGCACTGGATGTGGTGGGATTTTCGGTTATCATCTCTATTGCTATAGCATCTGTGAGCCCCTGAAATGCCGTTGTATTAGATGCTGTACCAAAATTGATCAGAGAGATGGTCTGTCCCCTCTGCTGTTTAAAAATAATAGAATGTCCTCTCTGAGTTGAGGTCTCTGAGCAGCAAGGGAGAAAAAGAGGGGCAAGCTATTGATCCTGACCAATAGCTTTTCCGTGCTCATAGTACAACGAAGAGAGAGATGCAAACCTTATTTGAAAAGACAATAACACATTCCCTCTGCAGAAATGAGTTAGTTGCTCTTGACTTGATCCACCTAGGAACTCTGATTATTGTCTCATGAAACAGAGCACCTGCTCTATTATCCCATAAATAAGCGGGAGCAAATGTGCGGTGTTTTCATTACGAAGCACGGCTTCCCTGCAGGGCTGCCACACACTCAGGGATAGACTGCTGAAGAGGAAAGAAATTTGGAAGTCTGCCCTCAGGTTTCCTAGAGAGGCAAAGCTGTGGTAGCAGTTAGGGAAAGATTTGCTCTGCCCACCAGGGTTTCCCTCCCGTGGCTAAAAAGTGATTGTTGTTGTTGGTAATTAGAGCTGTGTGGAAACATTCACGAGCGGACCTGGAGCCACGTCAAACATGCCTTGCAGGGGTGCATTACAGGCTTAAATTGCAAATTGGCTCCCTTGAAAGATGTGTCACAAATGCCCGCCGGGAGGGACGGAAGGAGCTGAGATCTGGCATCAAGGAGGAACGCATTTAGGACAAACCAGGGTCAGATGTGGACTCATTAAGTCTCACTTGCTGTTGACTTAGGGGATATTATCTAAGAAACCTGGGACTGGCATCCCAGCTCTATGCTGCATGTACCAGTCAGCCTATTTCTTCGTGATTGTAGTGATAGGATGAGGGGCAATGGCTTCAAACTGGAAGAGGGTGGATTTAGACTAGATATTAGGAAGAAGTTCTTCACAGTGAGGGTGGTGAGACACAGGCACAGGTTGCCCAGGGAACTTGTGGATACTCTATCACTGGAAATGTTCAAGACCA
>WEIS01020450.1:9329-49676 GCA_013389965.1 Todus mexicanus | reverse complement strand
TAATATCACTATGATTGTTTTGTGCAGTCTCTGTTGCTACTTAAGACTATATAATCTAGATTTTGAAGGACTCTTAACTATACCTCAGTCAACTAGTTAGTGTTCTAATGTCCATTAGAATGAAAGCCACGTAATTATTACTCAATAAGCAGCAAATGTGTTTCTGTTTTGTTCCAGAAATTGCCATTAACCTTTCAGGAAAGGCAGACATTTTTGGTGGATTTCTATAAAACAAAAATGCTGCTTATGCTGTGGAGTTTTAGGAAATCTTTCCCTCAGCCCCATATCTGTGCACTGTATCTTGGCAAATATTTTTCAAAATGGTTTTTAAAAATAGGCAAACAAAACCCAAACTGGCATCAGTGCTTTGCAATTTTAGCTTTTGGTCTGTGCTCAGCAAAACGTGCACAAGAAGCTTTTGTTGAGGGTATGTAGAATATTGGATTGACTTTACTGACTGGAAGGTGGATTGTTGTGAAAGCTTAAAGCACTGGTGATACTTCACACAGCTCACTTTTCTGTTTGGGGGACAGTCTCAAAAATGCGAATTTTCAGGCCTGCAGTTTCTACGGAAAGTATTTCCCAGTGTAAGTACCTTTCCTGTACTAGTCTGCTGAAGTCAAGTGAACTAAGTGGATCATTTTCACAAGTGAATAAAGGAGTCTTGAATATACATATCATGTTAAAATATTGTGAATGGATAATGATCTGAAAGTACATGAATAATATGTAGAATGCATAAATGTGTTATTTGTGAAAATGCCTCTGTTATTTGGTTATCTCTTAATGTATCTGAAGCTTCTTAAGGATCGGTCTGTAGGCGATGATAGGTCTTTTTGCTCCTCCGTTCACTGAACTGTTTATGCCATTCTCATTCTTACAAATAAAACTCGTGTTTCTTTCTTCCACAAAAGCAGAATTTCCATGATTTTTCTTGGTTCTGGTGAATTTCAGTATTTTAGTGCATTCCTATGGCCTTATGAACATTTTTGCAAATAAAACTTCAATTGCAGTTATTTTAATGCTATGTAGCTACTAAATTCAGAATAAAAATTATAGTCCTTGAGAAAATGCTTAATTTTCCAATAGAAGTGTTCTACTGTATATTTAAGCACATTTGATCTCTGGTTTAAAGGTGTAATGGGAAAAGTTCCTGCAGATAAAAGTGAACTTATCATGTGGTTAACTTGTAAACCTGATCATTAATTGTGTATTGATGTGTATAGACAAAAAAACCCCAACAAACCCAAGCCCTAAACCCCCCCTTCACACTCCAATGGTTTTATTATTCCGTGTGAACTTTTTTACAACAATGCGTGTCTCAAATAAAAGTTACGTAATGAAAAGTATTTGGAGTATTCTGTATGAAATATTCCAGGTAGTTTTTATACAGTTGGCATTTGTACTCTGTTACCTGTCCATCTCTTGTGGAATGGTGTCTAGCCGAGTTGCATCTTCACTGGCGAGCCACAAGGGTTTTCATGTGGCTTTGCTTGTTCCTAAACTTGACCGCTCTTCAGATTTCTTCTGGAGCATTCTCTGTTCCTGTACTGATTGCTTAAATCTAAGTATTTTGTTTCAGTGACCTTCAGCTTCATAAGGAACCCTTTTTCCAGATGTTTAGTGCCATGAAATGTGTTTCCAAAGTAACTTCTGAGTGATGTCAGTAGAGATAACATGAGACACAATCTGCAGTTTGATTGAGAATTACCTGCTCAAGCTGTTAACGTTTTGTTGTTTTAAATCAGTGTTATGTGGAAGGTCTTGAGTAAGCGAATCCCATGAAGCGATACAGCGAATGTTGTTTGTCCAGCCTCCTTCAACTCTGAAAATTGAAGGATATGACTGAAATGTTTGTTGGCTGTTACGTTAACAGTAGTGCTTGACTTTCAAACTGCTGTGGTTCGGCAGTAACTCACAGTTGGTATGAAAATTAGCAAACCTAAGGAAATAATAGTTTGTGTCTATCCAAGACAAAAGCCCGTTGATGGTTGAGACACCGAAGTGGGCACCCTGAGGAATAAACGGGCAACGTGTGGACGAGAAGTAGCCTCTGAAGGTTGTGCTTTTGACACATTCGTCTAAGAAACTGTTTAGCTGAAAGGATGTGTTGTCTCTACCTTAAGCAGCAGAAAGCTAGAGCTGTGTTCTTGTTCTGTGGTATTTTTTGGCTTTGATTTGCTGCGTTGTGGCTTGTTTGTTGTGTTTGGTTTTTTCAGAGTGCTGCTGGCGGACAAGTTTGCTGCTTTAGAACCAGTGGTTTAAACACGTATCTTGCAGATCCCCTTGGTGTGAACTGCTTCTAGATGTTCAGTAGTCATAAAACTAACTTCTGCAAGCCCTTCAGTTCTCACAGAAGTCAGTGGCATCCATCTGCAACCTAGTAATATTTTAAATGCCTTTGCATTCTGCATTTGTTAAAAGGAAATAGCAGACATACTTACACTGCTTCAAAATGGTGACTTATGGCAGTTCCTGGGTCTATTTTTGTCGAAGACTGGCGATTCCTATACAAATAGTGCGTAGAGTGGGGGGCAAGTTGTTGGTACATGCATAGAATGTATCCAGCTTTTATAACCTGGTCAATCTTTTTCCTAAATGATTTTTTTCCAAATTGGTTGACTAGTGACTCTTTAGAATTCTTTAAATGACCAAAGTCATCAATATAATGTAAGATTTCAAAATATTTTTTTCTTTAGAAAGATTGTAATCTTTGAGAGATACGTAAATGAAGCTTTCGTGTTGCATCATGTTATGCTTGGCATCTAGAGGTTTAGAGAAGGGGCGTGGAATGGAATGTGAAACATAGTGAAGAGAATTTTTACTGTTGTAGGATGGTTTATAGTTGCCTCAGATTTTTTATTGTCTTCGGCAGAGCACATCAGCACTAAGCTTCTGGTGTGAACAAATGTTACGGAAGCTCCTCTGAGCACATATTCAGTACCCACTGTTCGTTCCCTCCATTTGCGAAATAAGGGTGTCAGTGTAGAGCAGGGTAGGAGCATTTTCCTCATCTGATGAACTGACGTGTTTAATGAATTGTGGCAAGTGTGATACACGGCTACAACTGGTACCTCGCATGAGGCAGGCGGTGGTCTCTCATTGATGTGCTTGCTTCCAAGTAGTTTTTGGTGATCTTTCTGACCTGGTTTAACACCTTTGTGGAACAGCATAAAGACACGATGCTGTTGTGAATGTGCTTGTGTTGGGACAGAAGAGGGCAGGCGCCAGGACTGCCCAGCCGGCACCTTTCTCATCTGAGCGTATCCCAATTTGTGACACTTCCCGCATTGTTCCATCCGCGTTCAGAGTTTTGTCCAGTGTGCCTATCTTGAAAGAAAAGCGTGGTCTTAGCCAGTGAATTACAAGTGAAGTGTAAATTACTGTCAGTAATGCTTCGGTTTGCCTTTTTTTTTTTTTTTTTTAAAGTAAAAGTTGAATAATTATTTTTAAGGCTGTTTTCAAATCCTGAACATTACTTTTTCTTTTTTTTCTTTTTCAGGCAGCCTAGCAACTAATGAGCTCTGGTTTGTATTCTAGACGCCGGACAGAGTTTCTGCAAGCAGACTGAGCACGTTGTGTCCAAGAGAGCAGCGCCTCCCCCTGCTGAGGGCCGCTTCTCACCTTGCTTACTGCAACGCCATGGCTTTGTACAGCTCGCCGGTGTGCTCTGAACCAATAAACACCGCCGAAAGGCAGACACTTGTATCTCAAGTGCCCTTTGTATGTAGTCGCTGGGTCGCCGGTGCCGGGATGGCGCACGGGGGGCACCGCCATCTCCTCCCGGGGGCACCCCCAGCTCCGCGCGGGGGGCAGCGCCAGCTCTGCACGGGCTCCTGCGGGGCCCCGGCCCGGGGGGCCATAAACTCCCACCAGGGAGCTCAGTGTGGCGGTGACTGAGCTTTGGGTGCTCCGGGGCTTTCTGTGAGGAGAAAGTATAAAAAGCTGCAAATGTTCTGCTCTTGTCTGTGTCTCTCTAGGGGATGAATCCCTAGAAGCTTTTATAAAATGTGTGCAGCCCGTACAGAAGCAGTTGAGGTTTAGTTCCGTAAAAATAGCTGAGAAATTGTCTGTGTTGGCAGCTTTTGGGCAATCTGCTGGAAGCGTGAACCAGGGAACGTGGACATGTAGGCTGATGGTGCCAGTGCGAATAGGGTGTGTTAATATGTATTAATTGAAGAGAAGGGGCTGCTGCCTGCCTTGATTTTATCAGTGAAGAGTTGCGGCCAAAGTGACTCCTTTTTTATTGATCAGTTTTGATGGCTCTGTGTGTTCCTGTTAATTGATGGAAAACTCCTGAATAAGCTGTTGTTGCCGTTGCTTACAAAGCATCTGGCTTTCCTGGGAACATATTTGGGTCAGTGATGTGTGACTATTAAATTTATGTTGTTTGCTTTCAAAAACATTTTAATACAACAAAAGTTGCAGGTACCTAGTCTGGTAGAAAAATAATCATTGAGGAGTAACACTTGCCTTTCGGTTGCTTGTTCCACAGTAAGTGTCCCAGTATTCATGTTTATTTTTACGTTTCCTTTTGCTATTGTTTCCAAACTTGAATGTGTGGTGTTGTGCGGAAGTAAAAGAAGTGACAACTTTCCTGCCTGGATTGTCTCGCCTCTAAGTCGCTAGATGGTGCCATTTCACTTCTCTGGAATCAGAACTGTTCATCTTACTTAGTTTTGGTAACAGTTTTTAATTATGCTTTCAAAAAAACCCAACAACAACAACAAAACCAAAACAACTTTTGAGTTCTTTTTCACTTTTTTCTGAGGCTCTACAATATATGCTAATTTTCCTCAAATAAAACTAATTAATACATATTAATGACAGCGTGCAAACTTTCTGGGTGCTCTTGCTTTAAATTGCCATAAATTTCGAGGTTTACGTTTGTTCACATATATTTTACTGACTTCGATAATGAGACCTGATTTGATAAAAATGCACGGTTTAAATGTGATATTGTTTGAGAGTCTTCTTTGCTTTTCTTCCTGAGGTCTAGGTAAGTATCAGTGGCTCCCATGAATGTGATACGGATTACTTCAGTTGAGGTGTAGCAGTTTACATTCACAGACCATTGCTTTTGTGTCTCTGGCTGTACGAAGAATTGAGGAGAGTTAACTGTGGCCGATTTATGTATCTTACTGTTGTCCTGGGATACCACAGGAACAACTTGGTGCAGTTCCATGAGACAGGCCAAAAGTTGTGCGGGAAACTTTCGTTTCATCATTTCGCATTAAAAAGCTCTGTGGTAATCTAGTGCAATGTCACAACTTGTGTGCTAATTAAGGGTTAGGTGCAAGTATGGGTATTATTTCCAAGTTTAAGAACTTGCTTTTCTGTTTAGCTTGTCAGAAATAGAAAGGCAGTTGTGCAAAATGGCTTTGACACGTCTTTGTAATAGCTGAAACTGAGAGGATGGCAAAGTAGAACTTAACATTGACTTTGAAAGATGGAAGTGATGGGAAGTGTTGTGGGAGTCTTCTGTTGGGTTCCGTTGGGCTTAGTTAAAGTGCAGGGAATTTGGAATCTGTCCGTAAACGTTTATTCGATGAATAGGTAGCCAAAACTGAAACAAGGTGTCAGGTTTTACCGTCTGTAAAGTTCTTGATTATCCAGCATTTTTAAATGTAGAGCATATCAATATTGCCCTCTTTTAAAGAGGTCTGTGGGGTAGAGTAAGCTCTAGCTTACATTTTCTAGGGATGGAGAAAAATGTTTGTCCTTTTTTTTAAGTAGAAACAAAAACAAGGAAAAATCAGAGGGTGTTGGAAGTGAGAGTAGCAGGAATAGGATTTGTACGAATCCCTCTTCAGTTTGTTTTTTGCTTAAGAAATAGTTCTGAAGGAAACATTTTTTGCCTAACCTCTGATACGTTTTCTTCTCTGGTAATGTGAGACTTTTCCTCGCAGCAAACATATAGTGCTTGGCTGAGAGTTTTATGCCTCTTTGCAGATGCCAGGGATGTTGCATGGGAAAGCGAGTGGTCTATTGACATTTCTGATCAGCTGAGCTGAAGATTAAAATACTAATTGAAATGTGACTTTTCTAGAAGAAATAAGAGAAACTAAAGAAACATCACCAACGTTTATTATCTAGTCTTGTCTTTAAACACCTGTATTCAAAGAGTGAGTATTGTTCCCCATAGCACAAAAATGCTGCCTTGTTAGTAATTTCAGACATTTCAGTGAGGTGATCTTTATGTGCTTCTTTATGCAAGATAAAAATGCTGGCAAGTGTAACACACTTAGTTGTAAGATTGTACTCCTAAATTTCCTGTCCTGTGAGTATTAATAAGTTATTTCTTCTTTCACTCAGAAGCTTCCTTTTGATGTCAGACAATTTTCTTAGGGTTGGAAGGGGAAGAATCTAAACCACAAGTTTGCATCTCCTGTCTTTAAAGGAGAAAACACAATAACAATTTATTTATTAAAAATCACAAATGTGTAGGTGCTGCTGAACGTAAAACAGATCTGAATGTCAAGTCAGACTGGAATTTCCCCAGCAGCATTTTGCAGCACTCAGACCTGAAGCTCTTGACCTTAGCCTGCGCTCAATCACATCCTGCCCATATGCTGAAATACAAGAATTTCAGACCCTCACTTTAAATGTTAAATTCGACAGGAATTCTGTGTACATCTGGGGCTGGGCTGGCTAAACCCTATTCTTCCTGAAGTCAATGACATTTCACATTGTCTTCAGTGGAAACAAAATTAGGTTTATACCTCTCACTTTCAAAAACACATCATGAGACTCAAGAAAGAGTAGCTTACAAGATCTGAAATTGTATTTTTTTTATTACTCTCTAATAATTACTAAATTTAGAAGACTAAATCAGAGAAACCATCTACTCTATAATTGCAGTTGTAATACATACTGTAGAATCAATCAGGATTTCGTGATTAAATAGCCACTCTGCTTAATAGCAGCAGCAACTGCATTATCTCCACATCATTCATACACATGTTATAAATAAGAGCAGGATAGTAAGATACTTTCCTAATTCTGATGGCAGACAGGAGGTGACCTCCATGACAGGTTTGTGAGGCTGGGTAGTAACTGGAGCGAGCTGTTCCTCTAGCAGTAAAGCCACTGGTGAATGCACTGGCATCATTTGCTGTGATTTTTGAAACTGTATGTGCAGAACAGCCTAGTTCAGCTTCTGATCCCAAATACATGTTGCCTTTTGTCTTGTTCACATTCATCATGCTAAACCCAGTACCTTGATTTAGCAGGGAAGAGTGCTCGTAGCTCAGTGTCTTCAGGTTTGAATACCTGTGGGAAAGTCTGTGCTAAACAAACCAGAAAATTGGCGTTTATGGTTAACTATAAAATCAATTACAAGACCCAGACTCAGATAGCAGCAAACACGAAATTAATATGGTGAGGAATTTAACTCAGGAGTATTCACTGATCATATATCCCTGGAAGACGGGAGAAGGAGAACTACAGAAAACTTGTGGCTGGTTTGTTTTTAGAACACTCCTGAGGCTTATTGCTAGCTAAGAGCAAGAGATGTGCTCCAACAATACAAAATAAATCAGTGCTATGAATGAAAAGGGGCTTTGTGGCAGAGCAGGGCATTAAAGTTTAGAGATGTCTTCCTCCTCCTTATACGTGCCTGGTTTGTAGATGATTCCTCTGTTGTCTTTGCTTCCCTTTTTGCAACTAAAATAAAACAAATGTATTAAATCATTGTAAATCCAATGAAAGAAATGCACAGTTGGTTACTTCAGATGGGCCCTTATGCACACGAGATTGTGTCTGTACCAGTGCAAATGTCACGGGAGGTTATTGTTACAAATGTCTCGGGAGAATGTATTAGGTGTGGCGAAGTCTGTGCTGATCGCAAAGGGATCAAGCTGTAGAAAAGTTTTCCAGAATTTGGCTCTGGTGGCAAACAATGATTTCTTGTCAGTACAGATTTCTTCCCCTTAAATAATGTGACCTTTGGGAGAGTTTTTTTCTAAAGCTCCATTCCCCTCATGTTTCACTTAGTCTTCTAGGAAAGAAAGGAAAGGATTTGAAAAGCAGTTAGGAGCAGTAATGCTAGCAAAAAGAACAAGAAGAAGAACGAATGGCAGTGGAAAAACAGCAAAGTTGGGTAAGCCTGTTACCAAACCAGCCTGCTTGTCCCGCTCAGTATGGAGAGGGAGTCTCATTTCCCAACTGCTTGTGGGAGCACTCAGTACCAGGAGTGGGAAGTGGGTTTGTGTTCTCCCCAGTGCCCACATACAGTTCCCTGTTTCCTGTCCTTGTGTCTTTCACGGGTTTACATGAGCTTTTTCCAGTAAGTATTACTTTGTGGAAAACCAACCTTACATGGTTACTTTTCACAAAAAGCAACCATTCCTACCGTGGTGGCCACTATGGCACAAAGGTTGCAACAAGTAGAGAACTTTTGGCCATATAAACATATTTTGCTGGCAATAAAATAGAATTACTTTGGCGTATGTGATTCAGGAGAAGTAACGTCTACAGTGATAAAAACATCAAAGCTTGTAGGACGAGATCATATCCTAAAAAAGATCAAATCTTGCCACTATAAAAAATGTGCAAGGTTTTGGATACAAGAGGACTTCTTTGTGTCAGAAGAAAGATTTTGATTGACTTCTTTTCCTGTGTTAGGACAGCCAGACATCTTACCTCTTCCTCTTCAGCAGGCAGAAGGCTACTGCAAGAATGATGAGAACTCCCAGAGTGCAGCCGATCACGGCTGAAACAACAAACCCTAAGAGAAGAGGGAGAGTGTACAAAGCAGTTAACTTCATTGAGAGGAGAAGGTTAGTCTCTGTCGTAACAGAGAAGAGATGCTTTGCTGCTGAGAACATTGCTTAAAGGCATTTAAGAAGGTAAGAATTCATTTAGAGCATGAAGAACCAGATTATCTCACATTTGCATTGAGGTGTTAAGCATTATTATTTTTATAAAGCCATCAGTGATAATGAGCTTCACATACATTTTTGGCAATGAAAGTATGTTTCTGTTGGCCTTCCCAAAGATCCTGAAGGTGAGCACTCTTTTCGTAACCACACTTTCGTAATTCGCTTGCACATTGCTTTTTATGTTTTATCAAATGACTGTTTCTCTCTAAGCAGCACCAGAACCCTTTCAGAATGAAGCTGACAGGTTTCACGTATTCCATCTAAATATTTTCTCTTACTGAATCAGCTGTTGAGAGAACAGAAAAGTAAAACGTGGAGTTTAACCTTATCCCATTTAACTCATCAGATGCTTTATCAATTTGAAGTCCAATTGAACAGCAGAAGCTTGCAATCCATGGAGTTAAAGGAAAACTGTTACTTTGAAAAAGGGGAGTTTTGTTGTAGTAAAGGTGCATTCAAAGGACAACGAAATATAACACAGAATAGGTAATTGTAGCTTGTAGTTTAAAGAGGAAGGGTAGGGAACACTTCTGTTTGATGAGAAGAACTTCTTGCAAAATAGAGTCAGATACTCTTTCAGCGCGGTGCGGTAATCAAAGCGACACACCAGTTCCCATTGAGCTTGTGTGCAGTGGAAGGTTTGAACATCATAATCAATCTCAGCTGTGTGCATGTGAAGCTGATTTTATTGGAATAGATTGCTGACAGGCAAAATACACTATAAACGTGTTTGAGTTTTGCTGAATAATCCTTTAACATTGGAGACATTTTTATATGTAGTACTTGTTAACAGTGAGCATGATTTTAGTTTCTGACTATTGGCAGGAAAATGTGGATGACCCAAGGTGATTTTCGGGTTTTAATCCCAAACACAGCTGAACGGCTCCATCTCGTGGTGCCTGTGCTCAGGCGGAGACGACAGCCCTCAGTCGGCACTGAATAGGCAGGAAAGTTTCTCTGAATGCCTGCTGGAGTCGGGGCCTAGGGTGTGCTCAGCACTCGCCAGTTTCTGTGGTTGCCTGGTCTAAGCCGTGATTCTGAGTATGGCCTCTCCTTCCCTTCTTAACAGTGCGTTCTGTTGTGTACCCGTGCTACCCCCGGCTACACCAGACTGGCCACTTTGCAGCTGGACTTTCATTCTGTGCTCTGACAGGAACCTTTTTTTTCCCTTGAGGTGAGGGGCTGCACCTGGGAAGGAGCCTTTGTGCCTGTAGCAGGTGGAATGCGAGATTGCAGGGGTGATGAATACCTGTTCTGAAATGGGTAGAACATTTTTCTATGGTTCACTGACAGAGTCAATGAGCTTTTGCAATTAAATGTACTTCGACTGAATGAGGTTTCTATTAAAGTAGCAGTTTCTATTAAAGAGCAATGCCTTTTGTAGCCATAGAGACCAGTTCTTGGGTGAGAACAGCAGGATGGTCAATAACCCATACAATTCAACGGGTGCTTCATACCAGCTTTACAGATACATTGAAAACGCTTTTATCGCCGATGTCACCTCTGCGCCGGAGACAGATCATGTGGCTTTACAGAGGGAGAGCCAAATGTTACTCTGGGGTTTGGCATTGGTTCACAGCAACGATTTTTGAGAAAGCCACATCTGGGTCAAATTTTCCCCCGTAAATAATAATGCTTACACTGTTCTGTGAAGTGCTTAGAAATTCCTGGATGGAAAGCATAGTACCTGATTTTCAGTCACTGGAATCGTGGATTGTAACTCACTACCTTTTAGTTTTAAATATTGAGTGGGATTTACGGAGAGAAGGTAGTGACGTGCTGGAAGGTCAGCTTAAGAAACAGATGGAAAACTGCATTTCTCGTTTCTGACTGACCAGTCTGACTCAGAAAATCATTAGCTCATACATATGGTTAGCAATCAGCAGCATACCCTTGCCAAGTCCACCACATACTAAATCTTGATGAATTGAAAGGGTAGAAAAAGTTGGATCTCTAGAATTCCACAGTGGACTGGTCTTAAACACAAGGTAGCTGCTCATTCCAGAACTTCTGTTGCTTCAGGAAGTGTTTCTGCTGTGGTAGTGCTGTAGTAGGTTGTTTGTACATGGATTAGGAAAGACCCTGCAGAGGAGGCCTTACAGTCTCAGAAACTTGGCAGCTGTATTGCAAATCCTGGTTCTGCTGTTTAAAACCATAGTATGTAATCTGACTTGAGCAGGGGTTTGAAGACGATTAGTAAAAGTAGCCGTTCTGGACCCAACTAGTTCTCTAGTTCACAGCTGGTATTTGAGATTGGAGGTTTGGGAAGGAAGATTTAACCCTCCTCTTTGTCATATAAGAATGAAGTGAGGGAGGATATTTCTGATTGCCTAATCCACAAAAGCAGAAAAAGGACTGACATACTCCCATTCTTTCCCTTTTTCACTATTTAGCCATCTTTTAGTTTATTGTTTCTGCAATTAATACCAGAATGAGGGTGGGAGATGGAAAATACTCAGCTTTTTTTGGGGAAAGACACTTTTTTAGGCCTTTATGCACAAACTAGAAGCTGTGTACAGACAGGATGGTCCTTGAGAACCAAGTACCTTTCAAGCTGCTCAGCAACAAAATACAAGATCTGGTATAACACGTTCAGCTCCTTAATCATATGTTAAACAAAAAGATATGTTATACTGTTTTTCTGCGCTTCAAAACTGGGAAGTATCCCATCTCTTCTTAAAGCACTGCCTCTGTGTTTGCGCTGCAAGTTCTGAGTGCACAGAAATGAGAACCTGAGGTAGTTTGGATCCCTGACCTGCACTGAGAGCTGTGTGTTGGCTTTAGCAGTGTGGCCTGCCCTTCTGTATAGACCTGCTCCATAAGGCTTCTCCTGAGCATCCACTATGTTAACTGCAGGTAGAATAGTTAATAAAATAAAAGTCAGAGATGCAGCAGTTAAGGAGATGAAGCCTTTCTGGCTGGAGCGCTGGAGATTACGAGATGTAGATATTTAATGCAGAACTGGAGAATGAGAAGTCCTGGCTTGTGGTTCAAGCCATAGAGTTAGTCAGCTTGGAACTGTGAAATATTTTTTACTCCAGTGAAAATACAAAGAAATTAAGATTTAAATAATTAGAAGTCAAGGAAAGATAGGTGCTTAAGTAGCAAAGACAGTAGCAGACAGTTACAGATTATTTTTGTCAAGTTTGAATTCCTCAGGGACCTCTTTTGATTCTATGTAATTTTCCAAAAAGTTTCCCTGGAAGGCAAAGTTGTGATTCCCTTTAGGTGTGTTGTCAGCATAAAAACAATCCTGATATTGCTGTGAACCAGCAAATGGCACTGGTGAGAGAAAGCCAGCTTATAGCACTTGTGCTGACTTGAAACAGCTCAGCTGTAGAGGAACTGTTTAGTGTTTGGAGTAACAGCAAATAGTTCTGCTAAGCATGACAAGGCCAAACATTTTCTTTCTTTGATCTCCTTGCCTTCAATCAGAAAGGTTGCAAGGCTTGCCTGATACCCATTGTGGAGAAAAACCTTCTTATATCCTCTTTGAGTACCTTATTATCATACAGTTGCCCATGCAACGGGACAGTAAGAGATGAAAAGGGAACAAAATGAACTGTGGGAAAATGACACTGCTGTATTTCTGTACTAATACAGTCCACCAGAGCTGCCATTTCAGTATTTCAAGCTTACACAAATCACCGTGCACTGTTCTTACAACTTACCTTCACGGAAGGAGATAAAAACCAGTCGTTCGTGAAATTCCTGTACATTTCGGAAGTTGTCCACCATCTCCAGGGGCTCGGGGTCATTGCTCTCTGTGCAGTACATGGCTGTTTCCAGGGCCAGTAACTGTAAAGAGAAGCACCTCGTTCAGTTGCCCGAGTACAGGAAAAGCAATGCCGGTGTATGGGCACTGAGACGGTGTTTGAAATCAAAGCAAAAGGGAAGAGAACACATTAAGTAATACTTGAGTTTTATGTGGCCTGTGAGCCCAAACACAGCATAACGTGTAAACAGTGTGACATCTCCAAACCCATAGCTATGTTTTGTTTGCATCCTGATATAATTAATCCTGCGTAGTAATTATCTGCCAGGAAAACTGGATGGGAAAAAACCTGGTGGTCCTTAGCAGCGTGTTCTCCCTACCACAGTCTTAACTCCTAAGCACGACTAAAAGCTCCTTTGTGAAAGAACTTTCTGCTTTGGTAGTGTCATGGTCTGGCAGAGTGGACAAAGTTAAGAACGGACTTTCATAGCAGTGATTTGATCAGAGATTTTGCTAGTAACACTTTTCCCCTGTGCTTGTAATTAGGTGAGTCAGAAATTGCTTTCGCTTGGCTGTGATTTTTCAAGCTGATATACTAATTGCTATGCCGTTTTCTGTCCTTTATTTAATCTGGTCAACTGAAAACATGCTAACTACAAACAGAATAGGATATTGATTTATGTCAGTTCTGAGCTGTTCTTCCCACTGAAAGGATTTTAGCGGTGGTCATCTTTCAACTTTACAGGAATGCAAGAGTAATCCCAGAAATGAGAATATGCATTTCTCGTTCTTTAGCAGACGCCAATCAGGAAGACACATGCTGTGTTTAAACTTGCCTGCTTTTGTGAGATTCGAACGGTGTGTCGGAATACTGTCCAGAGAACGCTGGGGTAGCAAGGAGGAGTTGTGAGGGATCCTTCGTAGCGGTAATACTCATCCAGTCTGTCAGGAAGCAGTTCTCGAATGTTGAAGCCAGGGACTTGGACCGTCTGATCTGAAATAGGGCATTCATGTTAGAAGCAGCAGCATCACTACACAAGGAATGCACTGGTGAAGTGAATTTGCTTTCCAGTAAGTAGGATGCTTTCAGTTGTATCACTAGGAAAACACATTTCATTAGATATGATCTTAGTTTAATAAGGAATACAGCTGTTTAGGTTTCCTATGTACAAATCACGTCTTAGATACCAAAGCAGAATGCTCTCAGGTGAACTCTGGCCGTATTCACCAAAATCCAGCATGTGCGAGAAAGAAATAAGGCCCGGTGAGAAACACGCGGTGCGTGCTGTCTGTACACTCCTTACAGCAATGTGTGCTATCCATGCATTCTTCCCAGCAATGCACTGCGTTTGTAAGTCTTTCACAGCCTGAGGCAGGTTTGCCTGGGGTTTCTGGACTGTTTCTTCAGCCAGTTCAATCTCTCTCAGGGTGACCATCTGAAACACTTTGACGTTCTCAGTCCAGTGCAGGACTGTAGCCACTCACCCTTGTATTTCACGTTCCGGAAGTGCCTGAAGATCTTCTCGTAGGATGGGTTGAAGGGTCCAATCTGTAAGGAGCAGAACGTTAAGAGCTGTGCAGATCACCAGAGTCTGAATGTGAGTCTTTGCTCCTGCACAGAGCAGGACTTGATGGCCTCTGTCATAAGGCAAGTGTCTCCACTGTCCAGATTTTCATATTCTAGAATGGCGTAAGTACTAATTTACTCCAAACATTGACACTATCTTCAGAACCCGAATAATGCTCTTACATGCTCCAGAGCTATTAGAGCTGCCCTACCATGATACTATCTCAAGAGCTGCAGTGCAGACCTCTTGGTGTGCACTTGAAAGACACTATTGCCCTTGCCTGTTCAGCGTGCTGTGCAAATGAAGAGAAACCATTTCCCCTGAGAACACTGCAGGCCTAAGTTCTCCACTGACAGGCTTCTCAGATCAGCTACTGGTTTCTAGTCAAAGCCACATTTCTTCCACCCACAAACATTTCTTAGTCTGCTGCTCCTCAGAGCCCAGGAAGCTAAAGAATGACACTGTTGGGTACTGCAGGGTCACTGGCAAGGGCTCTAACTCAACTATCAAACAAACCACGTTTTTCAACTGCTACCAGCAGCTTTTCAATCTAATAATCAATGCCTTTTTTATGAATTCCTTAGAGCTAGTGCTTTCCGACTCCTCTGACAACCAGACATAGTAAACTGGTGTCCTTAGATCAACTGTAATAGCCACCAGCTGTCAGAAAGCTTTTCAGAGACCTATTCTTCATTGTTCTCTTATTCGATTGTTAAACACCATTGCTTAGGAATAACCAGAATCTAGGCATTGTTCCCTGGCATAATATGCCATATTCTGACACTTTTCACAGCTGCAATTTCCAAATGAACTGAAATTTAACCCAAAATTATTGTCAAAGTCTTACAGTTTCTAGGAGAATATTAATGAGAATTATAGCTTGTCTGCTAACTAGAATATTTTTACTTTCTCAACAGGAATGTGAAAACCTGTGTGTTTTCAGGGGTTTTTATGCTGCAGAAAATCCTCACATTTAAAAATGATCTTTATAGTTATCTCACTGAGGATTTTAATCCTCAAGAAAAAGGAGAATTATATATGTCCAAGCGTCTAAAAATTTTATTGCAGATCATTATTATCTTTATTTGCTTATGTGTGCAGCTTTAGACAGGAAAAACAGAAAATTGTCCTCCTGTCATCTTAAAAAGGGCACTGAATTTACTTCTTTACTGTAATCTGTGAGTCAAAGAATCTGGGAAGTTTGGGACCTAAAGACTGTGGTCAAATCCTAATTACATGTAGTGGCCAAAGCCAGAGTTGTGTCTGCCAGTGCCTCACTGCTGTGTTGAAACTGCTTCAGGCTACTCTAGACTGCTTTGAGTAAGAGAGCTTGAAATGCGCTGTTGTCTGATAAACTCTACCAGTCCTTAGTTTGTGAATGAGTGCAGAAATAGATTGAACGTTCAGAAATTGATTGAAATATTCAGAATTCCTCTTTTCTAAACATTTGTTGATGTACGTGCTGCTGGATTTGGCCCTCTTTTGTGAAAGAGCAGAACCTTTATTCAGCCATAGCATTGTTAAATAACCTAGGCAATTTGCATGTCAAGGGGTTCTGATGACTTAATAATTGAACATATTCTAAAGAAACAAAGAAAATCCTGCATCCTACCTCAAGAAGAACAGCCAAAACCGCCAGTCCATCCGCTTTGTCCATTGCTGCCGTTACATCGGGGTATTTCTCAGAGTTGTAATGCACAATGTGCAGCTACAAATGAGGAGATGCTGTGTTATGGCAATGTCTAAGGCACGCTCGCATTTCTCTTTCACAGCTGAAAAGGAGCAGTGCAGCCACCTCAGGCTAAGACAACACAACGGGATCCTGCAGTGATTTCTGGGTGTAGTGGTAAGGTTTTTTTAATTTTTTTTGAGAACAGCAAAAGGTCCTGGAACTCCCAGCCCCACTGTAGCTGAGTTACATGACCCTCCCCCTAGATAATGGGAAGGGGGGGAAGAGTATTGATCACTTTGGTTTCAAGGCATCTGAACTGTGGTACTAGGAAATTTTTCTGAAAAAGTATCACCTTAGCGCTCTTGGGGCTCTGTGATATTTAGAATGCAATCACTGGATAGCAGAAGGTGGGTAAATTCTTCTGCTTCACTCTTCTCGATGGCACCAGTGATAGGACAAGGGGCAATGGGTGTAAGCTAGAACACAGGAGGTTCCACTTAAATATTAGAAAAAACTTCTCTATAGTGAGGGTGCCAGAGCCTGGCCCAGGCTGCCCAGGGGGGTTGTGGAATCTCCTTCTCTGGAGACGTTTCAGACCCGCCTGGACGAGTTCCTGTGGGACTTGATCTAGGTGGTCCTGCTCCGGAAATGGGGGGATTGGACTGGAGGAGCTTCCGAGGTCCCTTCCAATCCCAAACATTTCTGTGATTCTGTAAATATCGACAGAGAAGCAACGTTGTGCAGCTCAAAGATACGCCTGGTTTACAAAGAAGAGCCAAGGTGTCAAACATCTAGCAATTTGCTGGAAATTACTCGTGACCCAGTGGCAGCCCGGAGTATAGAACTTCAATTCTAACTCTGTGGCTTGCGGCATATTCAAGTCCATCATTTTTACAGCACATGATGCGTTGGGGGTTTTTTAGTATATATCCAGATAATAAATATTTGGTTGGAACCTTGCAGCCTTTTACGGTCATATACTCAGGATAAAGATCCCACTTGGAAACAACTGTGCCGTGCCCAACCTTCTTTGTGTCTCTCCCTGATCTGAGCTTGTCTTACCTCTGCTGCAAAGTGCTTCCCACTGACCGTGTGCTCCGAGCCTTCTGACTTGTTCCTGTTTCCCCAGTGGAGGTGCAGCTGAGATGCAGTGTATTCAAACGGGAGGTTTCTGATGGACATAGTAGGCGACAGATACATTTTCACTGTAAGCAGACCAAAACCAGATGGGAGCAAATGATACCACCGCTCTCAAGCACAGAGCAGGTAAAAATACTGTGTACATTATGAACAAAGCAGATTCTTAACTCAGTCTGTGGTAGGAGACAAACCCTTTAGTTGTCTTTAACCCTGTCTAGGTAATTCAGGAGAATTTAGAATATAGCTTTTTCTATTTTCTTGTACTAAAGGAATTGAATGTGAGAAGTGTTGCTAATGGAAATCTTTATTTTCCCTGAAGAATGCAGAATTATCTCCGTCTTATTAATGAGATAGTTCTTGACATGTCGAAGCAAAACTTAGGCTCACATGCCTTCTTTCAGTCCTCTTAAAATGGTTGAAAATGGCTTAATAAATGAATATTTCTCATGGTATTTTTAAACTCATGCTATGTTGATCTCCTCTGCCTCTTAATCTTCTTTTAGGAGCACATGACAAACCCAAAGAAACTTTCCCTTCTCTCTCCACAACCCAGAGCGTTGATGTGAAGCAGCAAGCTAATCACAGGCCATTTGCTCTCTTGACATACTGAAGAGAGACCTTTGTATGCATTACCTCCCCTTCTGCTCACTGATGCTCTCCAGTGTGGAAGACAGGCTGGTTTGTTGGAGTTTTTTGGGTGTAGAAATTACAGTAGTAATTCTCAACTCAGCAGAAACTGAATTGTCCATTTGAGAAGTTTGGTACTTAATAAAGCAACAGTTTATGTGAAGGACAGATCAATTTCTTGGCAATTTATTATGTTCCAGTGTGAATACAGTTTGTTTCTGGAGTGCCCCAGACAAGTTTTGCAGGGGAAGCATGGCTCAAAACCTGAACGAAGGAAGATATAAAAAGCGTTTTTTGAGCTCTACTGTCTAGCTGAAGTAGATAATTGTATTTGGATGAGCTGGCTATTGAAGCATATTAACTATATGTAGGAATGACTGATAGCACAATACTAAGCATCCTACTGGTCTCCTCTCTAGCTGCAAGAGAAGATAGCAGCAGATCATGTAATGGTCACTCAAACAGAGGCTATTTTTTCATTACCTAGAGCAATTAACGTTTGTAGCTGAGTGAGGTTTCTAGAGAGGGTTACATGGCTCGTGCTTTTAGGAGGGCACTGCCCTTAGAAGGGAATTCCCATTGTTACTGAGAAAGGGTATAATTTTGTCTTGGCTTGTATTAGGAATTAGTTGAACTTCTTGTTTTAGGGGCAAGATCTGACCGTGTCAGTGGCATAGGGTCTACAAGGAAGTAGCTTTTACCTGTGTGACTGTTATGTGAGGGACAGCCTCGGAGTGGTGGTCTTTTGTTTCTACCTGCCCTCTGGCACCATTAAAATCTGCCATGACAAGGTTCCCTTTGGTGCCTATTGCTTCTCGCTTAGATCAGCCTAACACATTCAACTGTGGCCGTACAGTCTTCTACTCAGGACCAAGGAAGGCTCTTGGGGAAAGAAGATTCATAAGGAAAGGCTTGTTCCAGCCATTCCTGGTCTAAAGCGATCTGGTTTTGATGGAAAAATTGATGAAGAGGAAAAGCGGGAACCATGCAGTAAGAGGCTGGCACATTGAACCCATATTTTATCAGTTTGTCTCCTTTTAACAGAATCACAAAGTCTGTTTCTGTTTCAGAGCACTCCAAACAAAGTAATAGGTAAAGCTCAGGAATGAATTCTGACATGGCTAGGGTTTATTTAAAAGCCATAGTCAATTCAGGTTGTTGCAAATCCCATTTGTATTTTGTACATTCCTAAGTTTCCCTAGCCTGTTCTCTAGACGCAGGTGTGCTGATGTGAAGGCTTCATCACCACAGCTTTGTTTTATCTGATAAAGTAGTTCACCCATGAAATAAAAACCCATGAGCTCCATCAACTCTTTCTTTCACAATCCCTTGCTGCCGTTGAGCTCCCTTACCTGAATGGCCGTTATTGGTCAGAGTAAAGTGGTCGGTGGAGGACACATTATAGCCTATGAATTCTAAAGGCAAGAGATTGGAATCATACTGGAGAATATCTTTGTGGAAATCTATTGGTGACTGGAATACTCCTCCACAAAATGGGTATTTATTTGGCCAGGCCTTCTCTCCGTCAGGACCTGTGTAAATGAACAAAGAGACACATTTGTCAAGCCTTAGCTGGGCAATCAATATAACAACTCCCCTCTTTCAGCCTTCACCCAGAAGTTGGAAAAGGAGCCTTTCCTGAATTGTTAAGAATTTTTTTAAACTTAATTTCATCTTTCCAGTATGCTAGTAGACAAAAAAGGGCCAAATGCCAACAAAACTGTCTCACAGAGACGCTTTGGCATGCCTTGGGGATCTGCTGGGCAGGCAGCTCCCCAAGTTAGGCCTGCAGGCAGCAGCAGCACAGCCAGCCACAGTGCCTCTGACCTCTCCTGCTGGTATTGGCTCTCTTTACAGCCCACCAGCACCACAAGTAGAGTTTGGATCTGTGACAGACTTTGGATTATTTACTCACATGGATAACTTTTTCCTATGGAAGTAACAGGCATATACACACAGCGCAGCTATTCTGGCCTTCTGAAGAGAATTGCTGAAAGAATTCACGTTGACAGAGGAAAGTTTCCATGCTTTTCTGTACACAGAAAGCCAGACCCTTAGAAACTCTTCCTTACTGTACAAACTGGCTGTCTCTTTCTAGCGATATTGTACAACCCACAGTGAAAAGCTAACTTGCAGATTGGAAAGTGTTATGACAATATGACCAGCAGTAACTTGCTCCAACTCTGGTGAAAGTTTGCTTCTTCACAGTCTTGCCCTAGGTAGGTCCACAAAGAATAGATCATATCAAGAGATTTTTAAGTGTGCCTTTGATTTAATTACAGAGTAATAGCGAGCAGAGCAGCTGATTGCAGGCTGTAGACTGAGACAATTTTGATTTAAATACCAGAAGAGATATTTAGGTCCAGAGATTCATTGTGATATTTTCTAAGACAGGAAGGTCTTTTGAGATCACCTAGCCTGATCGATGTAACACAGGCCATTGGACCTCCCTGGATTAATTTCTGCTTTCAGGAGGGAGAAAACATGTCCTCTTCCTTTAAGCATCGCAGGTAAAAGATTAGTGCCCAATGGATAATAACTCTCCTTGGCAGCTTGCTTTTCATTATGAGTTTATCTAGCTTTGATTTCTTTTAGAGAGGGATTGCTTTTAATCCTTTGCTTAGAAATTGAAGAGCCTCCTGTGAGCATACTTTAGTCCCTCATTGAAATGCTTATAATATAGGGGATTTCTCAATGCTCTTAAACTAAATAGATTTTGTTCCTTGAGTTTTGTTTAGAAGGCTTCTTTTCCAAGCCTATAATATTCCTTGTGGCTTCTTTGAAGTCTCTCCAGTATGTTAACATCTTCTGTATACTATCCTCTACATTTTTTTTGGCAAATAGCAAACCTATCCAATAGAGTATAAATTCATACTGTGGGATATACATACTCAAGAACATTTCCCAGGAAAATACATACCAGGATATACCAGGCAATGACAGCTTCTTGACATTGAAACTTGATGTGCAAACCAGTGACACTGAAGCATAACACTTTACAGGGATCTAAAACTACAGCAGTGTCAGAAAAATTGTTGATAAGCCTTTATTTGAAAAAGAGAGACTTCAGTAATGTTAAAAGGTTTAGGCTTTCTGTGATCTGATAAGATAGTGCATTTGCAAGAAGACTTTGATATATATTATAGGTTTGGAGATGATAATTAAATAGATAATTTTTAATTGATGCATAAAATAGAAGTCTAGTCCCAGCCACTGGAACCCACATCATGAGATACTCCTCACTGTTTTGTGTTCTATGTTTGGAAGAATTGAGTGCTCTTAGGAGCTGGCAACAGAGTTTGGGAGCTTCCATGCCAGCATCAGCGGTTCAGCAGGGAAACTTTTGTCTTTTCTGTAAAATGCTATAGTTATTGCAGTCTTGATGTACCTTGATCTTTACCAGCAGTTACCCTTTCCTTGACATAACTCAGAAGCACCACTCACAGGCCCCTAAGCTACAGCAGTTTTTGCTTGTTTCTCACTCCTGCTCAATTAGAAAGAACCAACCAACCAAAACAACCCCCTTTTTAGTACAAAACCAGTTTTTCTAGCTTTTTGTCACTATAGCCCTCCTAATTGTGTCTCAAAACTCCTTGCTCAGAGAGCTGAGCTCACTGCAGCTTGGGTTTGCATATATGAAATTGAGATTTCCGTGGTAAATAAACCACACAGCTGGAAGGAATTTCTCAGCTAGCTCTGTCGAAAATGAATGGTTGATTGTGAACCAGATTTTCCTTTTTCTGTGCCAGCACATTCGGATAAATTCAGTGGAAATCACATTGTGTTTGCAAGGACTTTGTCTGATCACTATTGAATAGAGAGTAGCATGGGGATGTACAAGTGCCAAAAGGTATGAACGTAAGTATTGCAAAAATATCTTGGTAGTTAATTTCATCCTTTTGTGACAATACTTGTGACAAAGGGAAAGACTCGGGCATCCTGGATGATATTTGCTGCTATCAGGATCCCATAAGAACTGTGTCAACAGAGTAATAATTGTGCCAGGGGCCTGTCCTACCCACTCCACTGTTGGAGTGAGCAAAGTAAAGTAGGGAGCTGTTGGTGTGGGTGGAAATAGAACAACATTAAAACTAAGGAATTTGCAAGTTCAATTAGCCTGATGTCTGTTAACAACAGCTCTCATGTTTATGTTGCAGTGTGAAGTTATGTCCTCACATGCTAAAGCACGTTAACATTTCTGATGACGCTCATACTTTAAACTTGGCTGTAAAGTTCTTTTTCTCCATTGTAGCTGCTTGTCCACTCTCAGGGAGTGAGCCTGGTTCTTCGATTCCATTCCAGCCCTCTCACATTACAGAAGCAGAAAGCCAGAATCCAAAGAATTGAAGCCCAGCTATCCAGTTCTACCAGTTCTCTTCTGGGACAGAGGACTTCAGGCCTGCACGTTCCAGCCACACAGCAACATTGCCAAAAGCTGCACGTATGTGCTGTCCTGAGCTGTGGGGCCATCAAAACAATTCTTTAGGTTCTTGAAGTGTGAACCCACTTTTTTTATGATACACTTCATCTACTTTGACCATTTTACAGAAGGTAAAGCAGCCCACATGAAGCAAACCTGTGCCAGGAGGGCCGAAGGCTCCTGCCCCAGCTCACTGGCCTGTGCTAGTTCTTCCAGGGACTTTTTCTTGGGCTATCTACAAGAGCAGGGAGATCAGGAAGAAAAATAACATTGCTGCAGTTCAGCTAAGGAAGAGGGAAATGGAGGAGAGGTTTAGCCTTTATATTTATTTTACCTAATGCAATAGTTTCCATTATAGCCAAGGCAAATGCTTGTTTCTTTGGCAAGCTTGCACTGCAAAGATAAGGCCCGATCACACACAGTGTCAGCTTGCTTTGCCACCGTGCTGTAAAGACTATGTCAACACTCAGTTTTGCATGTTATCGTGCTGAACAAATAGAACTCTCTGACAATCAGCACACAGATTTCTCCTCCACCCTTAACCTTGTGCCTTTTCATCTTGTACCTTGAACCTCATCTTGACATCAGTGTGCACTGTGATTGTAATGGCTTGACTTCCCTTCCTGTTGACTTAATTTTAGTGGGAGGCATTACGGAGTGTTGCAGGGATAAAGGTAAATGGTGCAACATGCAGGCTGCTGAAAGGAGCCAGGGTCAACTGCAGAGTGTGGAGAGCCTCTTTTCTGGCTGGATGTAGTCTCTCTGATCACTGCTTTTCTCTGTGCAGACCAATGTGCTATCTCTGCCTTTTTCCAGGTGTGTGAAAAGAACTCTTTTGTACAAGTCCAACTGCCACTTCAATTTTTCGAAGTTCCTTTTATATGTTTTTCTAGATATACTTGAAAATCAGTAGTTGAAGGAGAAAATAAGAATGCTTTGCAAATCTTCCCTCTGTCCTGCAGTACGTATTAGAAATCAGACTGCAGTATGAAGTGCTCAACAGGAACTGATGAGGTTGGACACTGAGGATAACATACTCTGAAATAAACACTGGTACCCAAATTCCCAGAAAGGGTCAAGTAACTAATTGAAGCAAGCATTACCCTGGAAGGAGGGCAAACTTCTACTTCGATAGTAAGGAAAGCAGGACTTCTTTTTCTGCTGTCTGGAAGGGTTAGGTTCATCTGATGGCTGCCATCAAGGTGGAAACCCCAGGCTTTTGTTATTCAAACTGTCAACCTTTTTTTTTTCCTAATGAGAATGTGAAGTATATGTCTGCATACTGGCAGTTACAGTAATACCTATAGACACGCAGCTGACAGTTCTCCTTTTGAAGTGAGTCAGGTAAACTGGAGCACAGCCAAAGGGAGTAGTTATTAGCATCAAGTTCAACCTCAGAGGTTCGTTGTGTTGGCTTGGAGCAGCACCAAAGGCTTAAAAACAAGCATGTTTTGGTGAGAGTCTCGGTACCGCCTACTTCTCTGTGGGTATGTGGCACATCAAACACTACTCTGGATGAGGAAATTCTGGGTAGAGGATCAACTAAAATAAAATTTCTAGATAATTCTTCTTGAGCAGCTGTCAGTTCCTCCTGGCTTAGTAGCTGATTTAAAGGACTAGTGTACAAAATAACACTGCTTTGGGGAACCTCTGCAGCTGTGAGGCCAGGCTTAGGCTGCTGAAATTCCTGATGTTCTTCAAAGCAATTCAGAACCCAGTAACTGACTCTCGGTCACCCAGATTTGAAACCTGGTGGATGAATTGCAGATTTCAAGATAATGGACTAGATCCAAACCTGGGCAAAGATACTGAACCCCATTAGATTCTCACCAGAATAGATTTGATGTGTTGCCCTTAAAATACAGGAAAAAGCCACAACTTACTATGTACAACTTAGTACTTACCAATATAGGACCATTTTGACCCTGTGTAAAGACAAAGGAAAGATTACTGTGCATATTTGAAATTGATGTCACTCTATAAAGAAACAAATAGACATTTAAACATGTACTGAATTTTGCAATAGTTTTATCTTTCTAGCCCCTGACGTTGAGCAAAACATAGACGCTCTAAAAGATTATGAACCCTTCCCACCCGAACTATAACTATAATTTACATCTTCACTCTCTGCAAATTTAGTTTTATTTCTGCGTTGAAAACAGTCCTGAATTACAAGTCTTGCAAACACTCATTGTACCTGTGTGTGCATGCACACATGTAGGCAGATATTTATTCTTACATGCACCCGTCTGCTCAGTACATGATTCTTCACTGCTTTTCTTGTGCTCTGAAGCATGGTGCCAGATACAGCTCTTCTCCAAAGAGTGTCACGGGAAATGTTTGCTGTCAGATGTGCAGAGCAGCTACACTTATCTCTTTTGTATTTATATGTGCTGGGAACACTAAATTCTCTGCTTCCAGTTTGTTAGGAGCAGTGTGCTTTTTTCTTTCATACTGCTATTTTCAAAACGAGGGCTATATAATCATCCTGGCTGAAGTCCTCAGGTTCCTCACATAGAAGAATTCATGCTCTGTGCTAGATTTCAAGATGAGAAACCTCATTCTCCTCTTCCCTTCTCTCCACAGGGGATTATCTCTTTATGGAGTTTTTTGGGGAGTGGTTCTGTCCGGTCAGTACGTTCTGTAGGTAGAACTTGCATGAAGCTAGCAGCTGGCTGTCAGCATGTTTTAGAAATTGTGACATCCTCAACTGTGCAGGGTTTGAAGAAATATTGACTTAACTACAATAGCTACTCTCTGCTCGTGCTCTTTCTCCACATTAAAATATGTACAAAGTGTTAAAAGTATGATTTTTATGATTTAGAACAACCTTAAAGCAGTCCCTTTCAAAGATTTTTCAATCTTTTGAGCATTAATGCTGATTGAAATGAAGATAAATGAAAGCTCAAAGTCTTTTGCCAAGTGACATTCTTCTTAGCCTGTGAGCAGTTTGATGATCTGCAATGTACTACCATTCTGCTAGACAACATAATCATTTTTCAGAGAGTATATGCTCAAAGTAGGAACATGGCCTTAGAAGTTTGAATTCCACCCCTTATGTAGCTCATGCGAAAAACCCGGTAAAGCACTTTTCTTGGAAGCACTCTGTATGAAGCTGGTGGCTCTGGATTATACTTGAGCCTTCAGGATTTTTGTCCTATGGATATAAGTGCTGAGGAAGTCTTGTCACACAACCCTTTACAATGCTTCTCCCTCATATCTTGGGTGAATTATAATTAATTAGCTTGAATGAAGGAAAATTGGTTATAGTCAGCTTGAATAGGTGAACACAAACTAAAAAGAGAGTGAAGAGCACTGACTTCCTGAGACTGGTCCTGTGTAAAGATAAGAGAATGAGATATAGTATATGGGCTGCTTCACAGGGCTTGTGTTCTTTTCCTCTGGTTTAAAAATAAACTGAGGGAAAGGTGTGATGCTTCCAGCACCTCTGAGAAAGGCCAGTTTCTGCTGCATTCCATGAGAAACACAAAGATTACAAACCAAGGTGTCCTTAGCATGCAAGAAGTCTGTAGTGCCAACTAAATCAGAAGACAAATTTCTTTTTCCTGTATAGATCGGAATACTTATTCTGAGAAATTGAACTAAGGATATTTGCTCCAAACAACTGCAGGCTGCAACAATATACAACTTTGAGCATGCTAGTGAAATGGTAATAATGAAAAGATGCCAGTTTTCTGCATGCATTAGCTGCCCTGCTAGTGACAATAAAACAAAGCTGAAAGACTTTACCATTCAACGGCGCTTGCACTGAGAGTTGTATCGTTAGGAAGAACATGAGCACAGCAGCGACTGTGGCTGTACTGAGGCTCTTGGCTGACATCTCAAGGAAAGACACAGAATATTCCAACAGTTCACAGCTTTCTCAGCCCTCTAAAGAAACTCCCTTGTAAGTATGTGGCAAATAGCAGAATGCACACATACAGAGCTTCTACTAATGACTTTACTGCTCTTCTTTCCCCTTGTCTCTCTCTTTCCCTTTAGGACTGCTTTTTATAAAGCTCCTGAGACTCAACCCAAAACAAATGATGTCATCAGACATGCCTCTTGGTCTCAGCACCCTCAGAAAACTACCATATCCTTCATTACCTCTGCTTTAGATTGTTCCTCACGGGGCAGACTCCAGCACTTAGAGAGGGAATTTAAATATGGATTTTCACAAATCATTTAGCAGAAACACATCCTTTAAAAAGCTGCCTTTTTGTGGGCCATACTGCAGAACAGTTTTTCTAGCCTGCTTCAGAGTGTCTCCCCTCAACTCCCATTTTTGGATCACTGTGAATTAGCATAATGGGCCACTGTGAGGACTGGAGGGAGGAGAAGTGAGGCTGTGTGAGGGACTGTTAAGAACTAGAAGGGACCGTGGGCACTTCACACAAAAACCATCCAACTTGTCAGGAAGGGATTTTTTTTTAAAATCTAAAAGCTCTTGGAACTAGGAGAACACACGAAGCAGGGAGTAGTGAAAATTAATGAACAAACAGCCCCAGAATCTAATGTTATGTTCAGAACATGTATGGTAAGGAGAAGCACAGGGTGTAAGTTAATGTCCTCTTCCAAAGGTGATTGAGGAATAACCTCTTAAATTGAGTGCACCATGGATAGCTGAGGAGCAGAAGGTGGGATTGGAGAGACTCTCGTTTTTTAGTTAAGTACATTAGGTATAATTATTATTAATGACTTATTACGTCTCTGTAACTGCTTTGCAGCATGTATTAATTTTGACTGGTTAAACTTTATTTTCAGCATCTTTATTTATTAACTGGTGTTTAATTGCTCAACTTGCTTATTTTCTCCTGCTGACATTGGTGAGGCTGATAAAGGGAAAGGAAAGGCGACTGGCGCACGGTTCAGTTCCGTCTGGATCCCAGGTAGGGCCCTGCTGTAAGAGGTGATTCTGGCCTATCGCTGCTGTTCATCTGCAGCCCTGTCCTCCCAGGCCAGGCAGAGGTGGGCTGCAGGGAGCACCCACAACCAAGGAATGTCTTGTAGCCTTTTGGAAAGCAGCTGTGGTTGAGTACAGTTCCTCTCTCATACTTCTCCTTAGTATTTTGTAAACCTAGATTGTAATTCTGCTTGTTTTGGTTCAGCCAGGTGTAATCTAGAGGGAGAGGGTGTGAGCTGTAGTGAAAATACTTTTAACATGGCTTTTTAAGTGCCATTGTCTAAAAAGAGGGACATTGTCTTCCATGTTTGTACAGATGGGCATGCTGAGTGTGTTGAAGCACGCGGGCTTATCAGCACGCAGTCATTGCTGCGTGCAGAACCCTCCCTAACCTGCCGGAAGTTTAGGAACAGTTTCATAGGTTTCTGTAGAATAAACTGTTTGTCATCAGCCTTCATGTAACTGGTAACCTGTCTGACAAGCTTCTAAGGCTGGTATCAGTAATGGTTGAAAATTACCGCCTCTACAACAAGAGCCTGTTGTCCAGCAGGGTGTGGACTGAGCTATCTGTGTTTTCATATGGCCTTCCTTCCTCTTTTCAGCCAGTGTTCTTGAAAAGTTCACTGTGCTGAAGTATCCTCTGATTCTTAGACTCTTCCCTCGGCTCTTTGCATTTTCCCAATCTACTCCTCTTCTGCTGCAGTTTCTGCTATAGTTTGGCTTCCCATCCTCAGGAGGTTTTCCAGGCAGCGCTTGTGCTCTCAAGGCTCGCTGGATAGAAAGCTTTTTGCTTGCAAAATGCAGGCCACAGAAAAAGAAAAAAGCAAATAAGATGCTCCTTGATGGTTACCTGTCTGTATTCTGCACAGATCTCACAGAGCTTGCCATTTTACTTGATCTTTAAGGAATGTTAGGTTGCTAGCAGTTGGGTTTCATCTTAGCATTAGTCCAAGACAGAGACAGCAGAATTTTCGTAGATTGCTGGGGCTCAGGAGAATGAGTAGATTTGAATGGCCAGTTGAAAAGGTCAGATTGAAATTTGGTGGTGTGAGTTTATCAGTGTTTGAACTTGCACTGAGTGATGTTTGTCAAGGCAGTAGTAACATATCGACTGATGTGATAGTCATCCTGGAAAGTGCATAGGACAAGTTTAAGACAGCTCATTATCCTGAAAAACATCTTCCATGAATGTGAGTGTTTGCCATATTAAAATACATGTTTACAATGCAGTATGCAATAGGTAGAGCTAAGAACAGGAAGGATGAAAGATGATCTGGACAATGGAGAAAAAGCAAACCCCAACCACCCAGCAGGACCCCTGCTGTGAGATTCCCTGTAGGATAGAACTACAGGAGTTGTTTTTCTCTAGAGCACTGCAAAACTTTCAGTTCTGCTGTCCTCAGCTGAGAAGGTGGTGGCACTTGGCTCGCTTACGCTACAAGAGTTCCTTCTAGCAATGGTACCAAAATATTATCACCATCCAGCTGTGATGTAGCTAACCAGGAGTCTGCAGTACCAGCTGATTTTCTCCAAATTACACTAAAACTTGGGCTTCTGTGGCACCTCAACATGACAAGCGCAGTGAAGTATTAAACACTACCTCGATCTCACAGTGTATGAACAGAACTGCTTTAAAAACGTGTAATCCCCTTCATTGAGGTAGATTTCAAAGGGCAAAAGTTGTCTTGTTACATAATAGCACAGCTATTTTCAGTCAGATTCTTCTGTACCATTTTTTCCTCCCAATCTCTGCGTGTAAAAACGGGAACAGCAAAAAAGGTGAGACGTTGCTTGCTAGGGCACAGTGCTGTAGAAATTAGACAGTGATAGGGTAAATGGACATTAGGTAATGAAAATTAGAGAAGAACACACTTGTTGTGGAGACACTGATGATCAGACCGGTCCGATGCTATAACCAAGTCTGCCCTCTATGTCTGTTCGAGAGCTACGTGTTCCTCCTGTTTCTGAGGGCATATGAAGTGATCTCACTGCAGACCATCCTCCTGAATAACTTAGATCAGCAAAACACTAACTTCGTTTGACAATTTACTTTGATGTTGTTTTCCATGGTACATCTGAACACCTGCTGTCCTTCAGGAGGTACGTGCGTGTGCTCTATTGAATGTAGTGCACTGAGACTGCTCTGACAACCAGCCAAGACTATTACTGCGGCTTTCTGCAGTGCTCAGGCTTAATTATGCTAAACAGAGCATCTCCTTGCTTGTGTTTGTGTTTTTGGTGTAGTACCAGTTGCAGCAGACACACAGGTCGAGTATTGCAAGTAGACAGACATGGGTAAACATCTTCATGTGTAAATATCCTTGTCTTGCAGTTGGCCAGCACGTGTTCTGCAGCTCATCAGCAAAGAAAATTTTATCGTGTAGATTTTTCTTGCAAATTAATTCTTAAAGTGCTTCCCATGCTAAAGCATGGGAAAGGGTCATATCACCCCAGTTGCGCAAGAATCAAATAAAGAGTCATCCGCGTTTTCAGGAAATCAGATTGGGAGTGTGGGCTTTCGGATGTTCTTTGGGGAGTGTCAATGCAGGAGTTGATGAGCAGGTATATGAGAGTTAACTTGTAGTGCCTATTAGAGCGCTCTGCAAAGTTAATGGCAATGGGGTTTGTTTATCTTATTGCGAGCTGGTTAGCCTGGATGCTGATGAGACAATATGCACAAGTGGTACTATTAAATGTTTGATACTCCCTGCCCATTAAACTGATGAAGGGAGGATTTATCGGAGTACATTTGGAGTTTTCACTTGCGATTTTTGTCATGATTTGGCAGACCACCCTCACTCCCTGTTCCTGGTGTACTAGTTTCAAAGATGAAGCTGAAATAAAATGGCTTTGATGTGAGCACTGCCAAAGGTCAGGGGAGATGCTGATACTGCGTGGGTACTTTTCTTGTAAAAACATTTTAACTAACATATGGATAAGTGGCCACAGCAAATAGACTTCTTATGGAGCACTGTGCGTACTGTAAACAGAAAGGAAACAAGAAGGTCTGTTGGATCCAAAATAAGAAATCAACTCAACGTCTGCAGTAACTACAATCAGTCTGGATCGTAGTGCCATCTAGTGGGGTCTCACCCCTCTGTCCCCCAGGCTTGGGAGGGCGGTGGGTGTTGGGGTGTCTGCTGGCAATGAAGCCCAGGAGTAGGTGGATGCCAGATTCTGTTGCAGCATGCTGTGACACAAACGATACAAACCCCTACTGTTACTGGTAACTGGGTGTGTGTAAGCAAAAGGTCTAACCCCAGGACTGTCTGAGAGACCAAGGGCACAGCATTGACAGACAGATGTAGTCTAGTTGTGTCAGAAACCTTAACAATGTTTAAGGTGTCTTGGATATCAGGCGGCTTGCATCAGTGACTCAGCAGAAGGCTTTAAACTGAGTCCTGTTTTCACATTTGAGCTTCGCTGAAATACAAACCTTGATATCTGTATTTGAAACATTAGTGCATACTGCCATTAGGTCCATCCTCTCATAGCCTCTAGTTGATGAAGCAGGCTGTTGAGAGCTTCAGGATGTGTTGTCTTCTCTTTGACACTGACTCCCCTAGAAAGGTCACTCTATTGTTCAACTGGCTATTTCTAGGTTCTGGGGGTTTATGAATAAGTGGTATTTTTATCTCGGGTAAGTTCCTTGTTTCCTCAACAAGATTTTCACTCAGGACTTTCAGTCTCCTGAAACAATTTCTAAGTTCCTATGCAATGCAGGAAATGGTTCAATATCTTTGCTTATACCCCATCTACCATATTCAAACTTTATCACATGCTTTCAGTGGGTTGTTTGACAGGCAGATGAAGCTGCAAATAGCTAACCCTGCTAGGATCGCCTCTCTGCGTTTCACAGCCAAGCCTTAGTGCTAAGAATGCATCCTTGCCATGTTGTGTGTGGACAAGGTAAAAGCCATGGGACTATCCTGCACGAGTTGGCTCCGGTGATAGGGCTGGTTACAAGTGTTTCCTGCAGGTGATCCAAGACTGACACTCCAGTGGGGACAAAAAGAAATTGTAGTGGGAACCCCAGAAGTTGTTTTCTAGTGACAAACCATTAGCCTGCAGAAACAGCAGATGTATTGCTCTGTTACAAAACTTAGGTCTTGCTGGCATCAGATGACTCTTCAAAGGGCATTTGGAAAGTGGAAACTAGGGATAGCTGTAATGTCATCCCTGGAAATTATTATGTAGTCTTTGTGGCTGTAAACCTGGGATTGCGCCTTAGGAATCACTTGATGAGGACAGAGGGATCCCAGAAAACATGTATGTGAGAGGAAGCCCTTAAAAACCCAACTGGTTGATAATATTTTGGGTGTTTCAGAATAAGAATATGTAGTAAATATGTGATAAAACAACTAGGAGGAGATACATGTATCCATGTAATTTTTTGAAGGGATACATCAAGCTATAAAATCATTACTAGGTAGCAGATGAATGCATATGAACTCCGTTCTGGCAGAGATCAGGCTTTGAAGTGAACCTCGCGTTATCAGATAAACTGGGGACAGTAGATAACCTTCTCTTTCTTGGCAAAGGCACTGAACATCCTGAGGCACAATGCATAATGGTTGTGTTCCCATTTTATTCTTACCTCATGCTCATGACATCAGCAAGTTTGGAAGATAAGAACTACTTTTTTAAAAAAAATCCTTCATATTGGGGATTCATTTCTCTCGAATCGCTGGGTTGAATTTAACCTAGTGCAGTAACAGATAACTGCAAAGCAGCTTGATGTCTGGTCCCAGCCGTTGGGAATACTCAGCTTGTGTTTAAACAGTAGACTAAACTGTGGTGCCTAGAATAGGTGAGGCAGCACCCATAAAAGCAGCAGACGGAATGCTGTATTTACAGTGGCTGGAACTGTAACCAGTTAGAAATATTTCTAATCTTGGCATGTGTGTGAGTCAACAGTCCAAATATATTGCCAGTTAATTTCAAGGCATTACATTTGGTTTCTGAGAAACAGACCTGTCAAGTATCTACTTAGTTGCATGCGGGGAATATGTGTGGTGAATAACAAAGCGAGTAGATACAAAGCCAAAAGTGAACCTTTTTGGTGCTAACAGATAATATGACTTATGGCAGGTTCTTAGTGACAGGGATGAGAACCTGCTCTATAATGAGCCGTAGGTGTAGGGACTGGTCATGGGTGCTGCGTGCTCTGCAAGGACATGGCTTATTCTATATAACTTCTAGCACGTCAGCACCACCGTGTGTGCGAGGGGGTTCCCAGAGCCCCTTCAGGGCCCATTCAGTGACTGACACTGGTGCTAGGTGCATCGCTCACTAGGACTAGCGTGGGGGCTGTGGAAAGTTTCCAAAGATTGTGGAAAACTACTGGCTGTCTATCTTCAGGAAACAGTATTTGGGATTGGCTTCTGCTTCACAATAGGAAATAATTACAATAGCCTCTCTAGCCTTTTGTAGTCAAAGTAGTTGTTTTTGAGTACACTTGTTGGTTCCTAAACCCATTCAACCTTCTAGGAACTGTGAACTGTAGGGATTGAGGGAGCTGGCAGGAGCAAAATGAGCTCTGCAGACAGGCCATTAGGCCTGACTCATTACTATTGAAACCTGTGGTTTAATACTGTGCTACATCCCTGCAATGTTGCAACGTTTGCCTTTTTAGCATTTGGCAAAGCAAACGGGACGACGCAGGATTTGCTGAAGGCGTGTGGAACACTGAGAACAGAACTGGGAAGCTAAAACCAAATGCAGCCCATACCTGATAGGCAGCCAGCCTGGTGATGATCCTCAGCTTCGAAGATGTGTCCAGGGAATCCTGCTTCTCTACCAGTAATTCAGCAAGCAGCTCCCTTAATGAGCTCGAGCCAGTCATTACAATGCCAACTGTTGGTAATTCAGGACCAGGGTGCCACGTGCCCACTTCCTCCATCCCATTCCCTGCCTCAGTCCGTTCTCCAGGCTGCCCTTTCCCCCTCCTCAGCAAGCCTCCAGGTTCTTTGCAGGATTTCCAGAAAATAATGCGAGCATTTTGTGATGAGTGCTGACCATGGCTGTTTACTTTTCTTTTTGGAGGAGAAAGCAGAGATGTTTCTTTTTACATTAGGCAACTCATCTTTCCCTCATGGCTGGGTCAGACGAGAGGGCAGCTCACTCAGCAGTGCCTCTCTGCTTTTCCAGCCCCATGTGTGGAGATGCATGAACCTGCAGAGCCCTCTGTAACGCAGAGGCAGCCTGTTCTGGCCTTTCCTCAAAGCATTGTCTCTTCTGAGACGCTGTGTTGTGGTACTGACTGAGCAATAATGATGGGACGTAAAGGTGAGGATATTTCACTGCGAGTGTGGGATTTGTAAGGCAAATAGAGGAGAAGCATTTGCTCTCTTCATCTGTTGCATTTATCTGAACAATGGCATTACGCCTCTAGAGAAAGACCCTTCATCATTTTTTTTTTTTTCGTCACCATCTTGGTTTTATCAGCCTGTCCCAGGCTCCACTTCACTGGGGACTCGGATATTTCCCTGTCATTAGAGTGGAGCTGAGAACCTAAGCCATTGAATGGGGGAATGGAGGAGAAGTGATGACTGTATGAACGATGTGCAGCAAGAACTGGGATCTAAAATAGGCCGCAACAAATTTCCTTGCCACCTGCCGGTATGGTGACCCCTGCCACCACATGAAAAGCACAAATGGCATCCTATGTTATGAAAGGTTACGTAGGAAAGCTGTATGAAATAATAGAAGAATCTCAAAGGCATAACCTTTTCTGTGGTCACTGCTGTGACTCACAGGGTTTCTCTGTACTCATTTAAAAACACGTTGACAGTTTGTTTGTGTGGGGAGGATGAAAAAAGGATCCCTGCATGGTAGCAACAGACCAGAGCGAATTTCCAGCAAAAGTTTCCAGCAAACCAAAAATGTGAATTCGTGGTGGTCTCAGGTGGGCTTTATATAACAACTAAATAATAGGTATACACTTGCAAGTCACTATATTTGTCCTGTTTGTACACAGTGGAAAGCCCAAAAGTGTGGTTAAAAAAAGGCTCAAGCAAACAAGCCAAGAAGCAGAGTACAGCAAAGTGAGGCATTCTGCTAAAGATGGAACACAGCCTGCTCCTCATTGCTTCGCACTCCTGGATCCTTCCAGAAATACTCCTCAGAATAACAGGATCATTTTTGTTGTTGGCTTCTGCTCTGTCTGCTTCATTCATCACGCATGGTCATGGTGTTGAGACAGGAGCTTAAATGTGAGACGCTGAAGGAGTAGCTAGACAAAAGTCTTGCTATAGGGAAGAAAAGAGGCGTTCAGATACATCATCATTTCTGCCTTTGTCTAGGTTCTAAGCTGGCAGGGTAGAAGGGAGTGGTCTGGACAGGGTACTAGAAGTCCTCATTCTGGATTCCAGTTTCTGACTGTGTGACTGACTTCTTTCTGCTTCATTTCTATCTCTATACCTTTTAAAATATCTGTAGATGCTGTATACTTTCCACGTTGCAGCCAGACAGACCCACAGAGCAGCACAAACCGGGGAAGTTTGGCAAGTTTTGGCCCCACTGTTCTGTGTCCTCCTTCCACTGGTGCAGTTGTGCTCTTTGCTCTGAGCATAAGAGCTTCACTGCAGCTGCTGCTGCTGCACAGAAGATGAAGGCAAAGGCCTCGTCACCACTCCACTAGCTTCATCAACACACGATGGCTGGCTAGGGTGAGAGACTTAGTGCTTTTATTTCTCTTGGAGTGTCTATGTGGCTGAGAGATGTTATGTGCTCATTAACTTCTATGTGACTCTAGTTCTCCTTCTATTACAGAACAAACCCAAGTTAACTATGCCAAGTCTGCTCGGGACTGGAAAACAAAACAAAACAAAAACAGAAAAAGAAAAGCAACCCCCCAAACTCACTTTACAGCTTCTTCCAAAATATCTTTAAACTGTCTGGAGTGTGACTCATTGATGTCTGCTACACATCAAGAGATCTAAAGGTATATTTTAAAGTAAAGCTACCAAGATGAATATTAACTCTTCAGCTCAGCTCCAGCCGTATTTATAGCTTAGTGTTCTGGGTTGAGAGTGCTCTAAATCAACAGGAGAACCTGTGCTTAAGCAACTACAGGATGATTAAAATAGCAGTGTCCTCTTGTTGGACTTGCAGAATAAGCTCTGCTCATGAAGAAACTCAAGGCAAGCTGTGCTCCAAGCAGGATTTTATTAGCTTTAGAGATATAAAAAGCTTGCTTGGTTTGTCTTGTTGGTAAATGCTTTGACAGTCATATGTTGGCTTTAAAAGCCAATGTGAAAGAAGTTAGTGTTGTAGTTTTCCAGAAATGTAAATCTCTTAATAGTGACTGCAAAAGCCAGGGAGTTAGAGGTGGGAGAAGAGGGAGAGGGAAATGGGGGCCAGTTCTTTGCATGAAGGCATGAAAAATGGGTCCGTATTGAAATGTATTCTGATTATATTTTAATAAGGCATTCCAAAAATATTTAAAAATATTAACTGCCACCCAGGAATGCAAGAAGCCCACATTTCTGGCCCATACTGCCTTTGGGAAGGCAACACACTAGTTACAGAGCTGATGGTTTGAAACCTCCTCACAAGGGGATTTTTCATGCAGCCCCTGGAACCCGGAGCTGTTTGAGTTCTCCCATCAGCTTGTTTACTGTGGCAGTCTTGTGTTCAGAGCTGCGACATACATACATAGTGATAACCACACTGCCATAGCAAATAGGGTCAAAGGGGACTAGCACAACCCAGCCCTCTGGATTGTAAGAGTCCCTGAATGGCTTCTCTTATTACAGAACTGCTGTAAACCATCCGCTTACAGAGGTGCTGCTGGGCATGGCAATGATTCCTTTGCCAACAGGCAAGGCATGACATTTTTCCACATCAGCTGCACAAATCTGTCCAGGTGATGGTATGTCAGATGGGTTTTTAATCTGACTTTAATTTTATCCCCTAATTTCAGCCCTTGGTGATGCGTCTTCACAATCCCTGATGCCTTGCAGCCTGCTAAGTAAATACAACCTGACTGCTAAAACTCTGAAGTGTTTATAAACCTCTGTGAGAACAGAATAATTTGCAAATGATATATGCAGCCTGTTCCAACAACACATACAAGAAGTATGCTTGTGGGAAGAAGTAAAGTCTGCAGACAGTCTTACCTGCTTTGTACATGGGATATGTTGTGGTTTAATACCGCTAATGGTTTTACAGCAGCAATTCTCATTTTCCCGCATGACAATGTGATGTACGAGTTGTCTTTCCATAGTTAACAGCCAGGGTTGACTCCAGATTCCAGCAAAATAGCTGCCTGGAATGGCAGCCTGCTGGCAGCAGAAATGCCTATGCCACAACCCGAGACAATCACTCTGGTTGTGGCTGTGGTTGGGGTTCAGGCAGGAGGAGACAGGATGGGTATGGCAGAGTCGGCAGTCAGACTGATCAGCTGCCCAGCAACTGAAGTTGCCGTTTGCAGATTTTTTCTTTCTTTCTTGTCTTTGTGCCTGGAGTGGGTCTGTCCCAGCCTTTTGTCCTAGCTATGGCAAAATGCAGTGTTGGCTGTGTGGATGAGGAGCTGTAATGATAAGTCAGGTTTGTTGACCTCCGTTTCCTTAGAGAAAGACTGTAATGAGAAGCTTTACCTCCATGCAGAAATACTGATAGCAACGATGGAAAGCTTAAGCCCCAAATTTGGGAGCAAGATTCGTGATTACATGCCATGCTTATGAGTACCTGAATGCTCTGGCTATTTAGATCAGCTCTTACATTTACCCATCAAAAGAAAATTATTCTATGTTTGGCAAGCATGTCTTTGTTAACCTATACTTCAACTTTTGGCCTTATGTACCTGAAAGATGTTGAGGCTGCCATTTTCCCTTGGGCTTGCACGAAGTAGCATTAAGTGAGACAAAAGGAGATCTGGCGGTCCTGAATTAAAAGCCCTTTTTAAAAGCTACACGCCACACAATGTTAATAATTTCTTGGGCTTGGATACTCAGTCATGTTTACAAGAGTAAAATCTCATGCTCTAAATGTAGGCCTGTCAGTCCCTGCCTTCTTTAAATGCCAATGCTTAAATGCTTTAAATTCTCTATCTTTAAGATAGAGACAGTACAGCAAAGAAGTCTCCTGTTGCTTAAGCTTCAGTAATTTTTAGGACACGATGGAACAGTAAAAGTGATCTTCTGCTGAAACAATTCTCATTTAATGAACGGATGACTGTGGTGGGATCCCTGCATCATTTTTCCAGCTGTTTGCTACTTTGCAAAACTGTGCTAACATACAGGGGGGGTAGATGATGATTAGTCATCTGGTTTTAGCCTATTTTACGTTGCTTCTATGGTTGAACCACGGGAAGTGGTTCAAATGAAATCAGGAATTATGTTGATAGGGATATGTCGATCAGTGAAAACATCAGAATGTAGTTATGAGGCTGCTGCTTAACTATCTTCAAGCGACTAGTGAGGAGCCACAAAATGCAGCAAGTCTTACTGAGATTACTCATTTACTGACTGGAACATCTATTGTGGTCCCTGCTATTAAAGCGCGCTTGAAATAAAAGGGAATCATGAAAGATTTGACTGCAGTTATGTGTCGCCTTAGATGCTTTTAGACACCTGGATCTCAGAACGTACAGAAATGCACGTTAACGTGGTACAATGTCCCAGTGGGTTGGCAATGGTTGCATTATGTGTGTGGATGAGTCACTAAGCACTTCCTGAGAGAATGGCAATAAGTCATTTTTCATGGTGCACCATAAATTCCTGGCCACTCAGGCATTGCAGAAATCAGCCTCGGTAAGTTCAAGAGTCTAGCAGGTGGAGAACGAGTAATGTAGACCTGCAGATATTTTTAAATAGTTGCCTTACTTATACTGAATCTAATTGTACAAGGCTTTGTGTGAAAGAAACAATAGGCGTTGCTGATTTAAAATTCTATAAAAGGACTTCAGGTAGTTTTCTTGAATTGTATCCCACTAGGTACTAACTTCCTGACCCTTCCCATCTACAAAACGCCATGCTTTTAAATGATTAAAAATATACTTGAGTGTTGTTCTTTAATGTGAAGCAAGTCAAAATCCCCAAAAACTCAGCTGCTTCTCTGTTCTTCAAAATTCTGAGTTCTCTGTGTCAGCAGTTCCTAGAAGCTCTTTGATTATGGGGCTGAGTAGCCGTTGGCACATTTGCCTTTTGCTGCCGTGAGTGAATCAATTTGGTGTTTGGAGCTTAGCAAGACTGCTTTGGAAGGTCTAGCACTGCTCATAGGGTGTCCCAGTAGCTTCTTATTTCAGAACAGCCTGGATAATTCCCTCTAACTTTGTTACCATCTCAGTTTGAACTTCCAGCTAGAGCGGAAAAATGACAGAAGGCCTTGTTCAGTCTGTGAATTAGCAGATATTAAGCGAAGGGAGCAAGGAAAGGAAATCTGCACTGTTGGTCTTCTTTTTCACAACTCAGGTTGCTACCCAACATTGTGAATTACTCAGCCTGAAGAATAACAAAATAACAAATAAGATAATGGTAAACACATGGCAAGAAAATTCCTCTTTCCCTGGTACTGAGTTGCCCTCCAAACAGGATAAAATGCTGCCATGTGTGACCTACCACATGGGATACTTTTCCCAGGGATACTTTGCTTTGGAGTCAAAACATCGCAGAATCAAAATGCTCTAAGACATTGGCACATTTTCCATTAATATTTACAGTTCTTTGTCATCAGTGAGGTAGAACTAGGAGCTAGTACATGCACAATACAGTTCAGAATTCTTTGTATGATACTAGGAGCAAGTATGTACAGCAGAGAGCCAGGTGGGATGCCCTTGTAGCTTACAGCAAACAAAGGAGCAAAACCAGCTTGTAGAGTATTTGGGCTATCAACAGTCTCGTTTCATGTAGAGGGAAAAGTGATACTGTTTGTGTACAGTTACGGTTCACAGATACATATGATACTTCTACTGTAGTAATATTCTACAGATAGAACAGATATATACATAGAGATAGAGTAACAGATGTTCAAGGTGAAAAGAGTCATATTAGTTCCCCCAGTTCATCCTAGGACTTTCCCATCCTACCATTTGTAAGTGTATCGCACGGGACTTTAGAAATTAATTTAAACACTTCTTTTACATTGTATTCTTCACATGTTCTTCTCACAGGCAGATAGGTTTCATATTCTGATTCCTTAGTTTTATTCAAAATAGTATCATTCTGTACCATCTCATTGTCTTCCCAATCCTACCAGGTTATCATCAAAGTAATTCTTATTTTTTGTGACTGGATTATTGTATTTTTTTCTTAGATTTGTAACATGCAAATCATAGCAGTTAAATTGAAAACCTGTGCATCATTTAAACCTGCAGTGTTTGTGGCTTAGAAATGTCTACGGTTTTGCCCCGTGTGCCATCAGAAATAGTCCTAGTGACTTTTAGGTGCTGGAATGACTCCAGTGCTTTTGAACAGTTTCCCCTTCCTTACTCAAGTGGATAGGTTGGTCCCAGTTATCCCGTTTTCCAGGCAAATAGGCAGTTCTAGGTTTTCTTTCCACAGGATGCTTAGGAGTTCTTCACTGTACTCTAACATAGGACATAAACTGAGTTGCCTATTATTCTTTTTTTTCACTATACCTGTAATTCCATTATTTGCCAAAAATTAGGGAGTAAGCCTTGTTCAGTTGTGGTGAAATTAGTTATTTTGGCTGTGAAATAGTCTAATTTGATTAAGATAGAATGAAATAAACCCTGCTGAACTTAAAAGTAGATTAAGCACAAGCACAGAATCATTATTATATATTGAAGACTGCATTTAGAAATAATATAAATAATATAAAGTGTCCTGATTACAGTAAAAGTGAAATCACAGTGACATGCAGTAACACTGATGGATGTCACCCTGATACAGCTGCATTATTGAACAGGCTCTGGAGGACAGTATGACAATTAGGGAAGGTGGTGTTGAACGCTACCACACATAAGAGAACTTTTCAGGCATTTGTTTGAATCATGAATTAAAAATAACCCTTTGTCTGTACAAAAAAACACCTTGAGAAAACAATGTGGAGAATCTAAAATAATTCAGTTTATTTGTATCATTTATCTTTCACATCTCCCTGGGTTTGTATAAAAAAAAACCCACCACACAGAATAGCCACATTCACCTTTCTTTATGCCTTGCATTGTGACCAAGCTGTGACAGCAAAGCTAAAGCATCACTTTTGTTTATTAAGATGCTTCTGGAATCCTTGGAAAAGTGATGTAAAATTAGCATAGGCTTCCAGAAATCACAGCACTAGAAGATTAAATGGATATCTGTTATTTTGGTTCAAAATGGGAATTCTGGTGAAAAGACTCCAGGTCTTCGTTTGTCTGTTGCAGCGCTCTCTTCCTTCCACGGCTGTCTTTGCCCAGTGCCAGCTCTCAAGAGTCCAGTGAACTAGAGCAGTGTGCAGCTCTGTAGACCTCAGA
>WEIS01020448.1:0-18624 GCA_013389965.1 Todus mexicanus | reverse complement strand
AGCCACTAACAAGTCTTACAAATCTGGGAAGGTGGTAAGGCCCTCCCTCCTCATTGCTGCCTCAGTGAGTCTTTCTGATTTTTACTGCTTAAGCTCTGTGTTTTCCTTTAGCGCATCCTCAACAGACTAACCAAGGATTAGGAATAAATCTATTCCCCTCAACAAATGCATTTTGTTTGCCCCGTTCTCCTGCCTGTTTTGAGATGATAACTTGGGGATGACATTCAACTTCAATTAGATGGCAAGTGAAGAGGTCCTCTAGATCTTTATGCCATATCTACACGGAGTCTGCATTTTCTGGGCCAAAGGATTTATCGCACATTAAGGCGAAAACATCTACAAGAGTCTCTTGTGAAAACTTTGGCAGATCCTTGCTGAGTGTGGTGCCATCTCCACAGGCGCAGGGAATCATGGCTGGTAATGTCTTTTGACAGGCTGACTTCCAAGTGTTAACACCAAAATAAGAAAATAAACCTGAAGTAAGAGCAAAGGACTTGGGTTTCCTTTGTGAGTGCTTTAATTTAAGAAAGAATCGCTCATTAATGTACTTAATACATGCTTCAAGGAGCACCACCACAGAGAAGATTAAGAAGCAGTTTACTGTAGTTTGCGGTTGGTGCGTCTCCTTTGCTCAATCCCACCCATTTACTGATGAGTCAGAAGAGATGCAGACCGTGCTACAGAATTTCATGTGTATTTTTCCACTCTTTGAATTAACGTTGTGCTCCAGTGGATGATGATATTAGGCTGTCATCATGCAGAAGAACAATTGTTCTCCTGCTGGGAAGGAGGTTCTCGAATAGAAACATCCAGGTTTTATGTTCTTAGCAGCACGTACTATGCTTAACAAGGGCTTTGTAAAATACCTGAGGTGTTTAGATTGTGGATTTGTCATTTGACCATGCTTAGAGATACTAATGTGCCTGATGGTGGGGATGTATGGGCAGGTCTAGGTGTGATAGGTACGTTAGATGCCTTCAGCCTAACAAGACTGATCCCAAGCTCTCAAGAGTAAAGTTCGGCATGATCATTTCCAAAGACGCATTGTGGATTTTTGTTGCGTTGTGTTGTTATTATATTTTTTTTCTCAGCCAGATTTTGGGGACAATTATAATAGAGAAGTGCCTTGTTTGCTCACAAGGTGTAGGGACAGAACTTTGGACATCTGGGCCTCTAATGCTTGGACAGAAAACCTTTTTTTTGAAAAAAAGTAAAGAAAATGTGCATTTTTCAGTATAGCTCCTTATTCCTAACTTTCACTCTGATTCAGAGTATTTAAACCCACGTTCCCCCTCACCCAGCTACAACTGTACCTTCAGAGAGAAGAAATAACAATTGTCTGCACATAATAGAAGCGCTGTTGTTAAATCATGATTTCTTTCTGAGGTTATTACTCTTAACATGTGCAAGTATCTTATTTCTGTGCTGCTGTGCAACACATTGAGATTTAGTGGTGCATGTAATTAAAGTTCATAGCTTTGGAACCTTCCTTGACTAATATTTACATATAACGTCTTCTCAGCTTATGTTTAATGATTGTCTTGATCAGGACCTGCTATTTTTAAAAGGAGTAAAAAAAATATTTATTTTCTTTTTGGTTTGTTGTAAGAAACAGTGTTTTGTGCAGTGCAGAAAGCTCTCTCTGGACTTGCTGAGCAGCGATACACTGTTAGTCCAGGCTTGTAGACCATTGTCTTGTCTGGTTGCTTTTCAGAATCTGGGCTGGGACATTGATAGTAATGAGTGGAGAGGATGGAAGTGGTTCTTTCCTGATTTATGGGTTTTTTTAACCCAAAAAAGAATGTAATTTTTACAAAGCAGGAGGTACTGACAACGTTACAAGTGAAGCAGCTCTGGTACAAGGAATCTATTTATTCTGATTTCTTTCTCTGCTAAAAGATGGTTTAAAATTCTAGGTGTTGGGGGTTTTTTTCCCTCCTGTGCCTGTCAAAACAGATGTTACTCTAACTGAGTTCTGCATCTGGTAATTTCATAGAATCATGCAATGGTTTGAGTTGGAAGGGACCTTCCAACCCCCCTGCCATGGTAGGGACGCTTCCCACTAGACCTCGTTGCACAAGGCCCCATCCAGGCAGGGTTTAATCACAGTCAGTGCTGGAGCATCCACAACTTCCCTGGGTAACCTGTTCAAGTGTCTCACCACTCTCACAGTGAAGAATTCCCTTCTTATTTCCAATCTAAATCTCCCCTCTTCCAGTTTTAAACTGTTACCCCTCATACTATCACTACAGGCCTTTGTGAGTACTCCCTCCCCAGCCTCCAGTTTCCCTGTGGGAGGTTTTTTTTCCACTACCTAATAACATTTCAACAAATTCCAGTGGCGCTTAATGATTACTGACTAAGGACTTCTCCAGTTTTGTCTTGTAGACAAGACAGAAGTATTTATCCGCTACCCACTACAGGAGCTGGTGGGATCCATGCCCCCGAGCAGTGATTGTCCTGTGATTTACATCTCATGGTGTGGTGAAATAAGTCATCAGCATCGGAGCCAATGGTTAAGCCCATCCAAAATGAAACAACATGTTGATTCTCATGCAGATATTTGAGGAATGAGGAGGCACAGGGATTAAGCCACCATCCAACCCCTGCTGAACTGTACTCATGTAGGTCATGATTAAAGCCTAGCGATAAAACAGAAATTTGAACGACGAATGCGAACTGTGTTGCATATGGATAAATAAGTGTGTTTGATCTTCCAGGCAGCCAGTCCAACACCTTCTGCCAGGAGTAGATTTGCTCAGAAGAGAAAACCAAGATTGTCATAAAAATATGTCGTTCACATTCTGAAAAGCAACGGGCTTGTTGCTGCTTTTTCTTTAGACTGGCTCAGTCATAGGAATGGTTGTACATCAGCTTTCTTACAGATTGCAGTTGTGATTTTGGTTTAAATTTATTTTTTTTTTCTTTCCCTGGCAACACTGTGAATGTTTTCAGATTGTGATGACAAACTCTCCTTCTGGGAGTTTCTGCACTAATAAACAATGGCAACAACAGCTTGCTCCATTTCATGTGAGAGCTTCAATTTTAATGACTCATGAGGCACGAAGAATTTGAGCACCGATCTGTTTATTGACGGCGCTTAAAGACGCCAAGGACTGAACTGACACTAGGTATCATTAATCAGCAACCTTGTGCATTTTGATGGCTGTTTTAAAGAAAACTGTAAAAGCTGGACGCGGTGAAGTCATCTTCACTCCTGTCCTAAAGCTTACAAAGGTGAGGAAAGGCTGACAAGGACTCCAGCTTCTAAAGGTGATACCTTTATCCCCAGAGGCTGAAGGACTCAGCCCTCACACGCGCTGCAGTCGCCTCGAGGAGGGCGGTACTGGAGACCGTTCAGTGTCAGTGTCCAAAGGGATTGTCACAGCTACCTCCCACTGTATTGCAGAATCACGGAATGTTAGGGGTTAGAAGGGACCTCAAAAGATCATCTAGTCCAACCCCCCTGCCGCAGCAGGATCACCTAGATTAGGTCATACAGGAATGCCTCCAGGTGGGTTTTGAACATGTCCAGAGAAGGAGACCAGGATTTCTCTGGGCAACCTGTTCCAGTGCTCTGTCACCCTCACTGTGAAAAAGTTTTTCCTTATGTTACACCTGGAAGAGGTGAATATCAATGTGGAGATACGAGGATACATGGAACAGATGCCTCTGGCCTGTTTTTCAAGTGAGATGTGAATTAGATAGAGGCCCCAACAGTTGCCAGCAGAGCATTCATATGAGAAAAATCCTAAATACCTGAAGATTTTGACTCTTTTGGGACCAAACCTGATGAAGTTTGGTGATGGCAGAAACAGCCTCTTCCAAACCTCTCAGGACTTTCTTGAATGACCATTCCCAACGCATGTGTTGTAGTTCAGTTTCATTTCACCCCAGTTCTCAACTGGATGGTCAGAACACTAGCAGTGCAGCAGCATCCCAGTTCTTCTGTTTGTGGGATGCTATAGGCAGGCTGATGCTGTGGTTTTTGTCAGTGTCTTTGTGAAACAGTGAGAGACCAGTGGCAATTAACATCAGCTCTCACCTTTTTTTATCTCTAGAAGACGATGTTCAGCCTTTACTTACCCTCGTAGCCTTGATACTGTGCTCTTGGCCGAGTTCAGAACTGAAACGTCTTGGAAGGAAAATACCATTAAAGCTGGATCATCGCTTGTACCCTTCACCTGGGAGGAATTAAATGAGTAGATGTAAAGATATTTCTGAATTGCATCTTTATTATCTTTTAAAGCTTTAGGTAATACTAACGTGTTAAGAGTTGTGCAGTGGTTAGACTTGGAGAGAAGGCTCCTGTCTCAGGTGGTTTGGGGCCAATTCAGGATAGTTAAAAAGATGGCAGAAGGTGCTACATAATCTCACAGATGTTTGAAACCTGCAGGGAGTTTGTCATGTCACTAGCAAAAGCAGTTTTCTTTGCCATGTGCAGCTGGGAAGTTGTGAGTTTGTCTTATTAATCTAGTGGTGGAGGTGCTTTTATTAATTTCAGGTGACTCTGAGAAATCTTTGACACCATCTACAGACCTGAACATAGAGAAGTTGTGGCTGCAGAAGGTGTGGGTGAAAGAAAAGATGGCAAATTTTGTTAGTCTTCATCTAAAAGGTGATGTTAGAAGTTGAAGTAGAAACAGGAATAACATGAGTCAAACCATACTAAATTGTTTTGTCCTTTAGAACAACACCTCATTAGGGCTGTAATTAACATCTGGATTGCCATGTATTCAGAGTGGGGGAGGGACTTGCTTGGTGAATCAACTGGTAAAGATCTATGTGCTGGCAAAAATGGGGAAAACAGGGTAAACAAAGATGTGACTGGCTGTTTCTGATGCAGACTTTGTCATGTCTGCATATTATCACTGCCCTTTCTTAGTCTGGAATCTTTGCATCATTCACCTTATTCTTTCAACTGTTTCTTGAAAGGATGTAATTAGGAGAGCAGGTTTCTTCAGAGCACCATATGCACAGGGGTTCAGCAAAAGCTTTCCATCTGAATCAGGAACGTGCTACCCAGGCATCAGGTTTTCTGAGCATGTGATGGGTTTGTCTCTGTGGAAGGATTTCAGCTTAAGGAACAGACATAGAACATTAAGGGAAGAATGACCTCAGTAGGAAAACCAAATATTTAATATTTTTACTTTGGACCAAAATGATGCCTGTTTGAAAATGATGTGTTTTCAGTGGATTAATAAATGACATCCATGTCATGGCCAGGAATACACTGAGGAGTCTTTCAGTTGCTGCTCAGTTTGTATCAAGTGAATGCAGAAAAGACACCAAATGAAGTTGGATTGACTATACCATTAGGCATTACTCTTCCAAAAGAAAGATTCCCGACAAACATTTTGAATAAGACAGCACTTGAACAAATATAACAATGTACAGCTTGTATTAAAACTCTGTTTCAGTTCAGCATGTGTTTCCCCATCCAAGGAATGTTTCTCTTGAATGAATGTAGTTTACTAGTGTTCTGAAATTGAGTTGGAGCTCAGCTCACTGAAAAGTAGAAAGCTTTTTATTCGATCAGAAAAATAGGTATCTCAGGCATTAGGTGTTAGCTGTCTGTCAGATCTGAAGAAGGGTTTGTAAGTCTGGAAGCGTGTCTTCCACTCCTATCTACTAAACTCCCACAGATTTAATCTCAGAGGACTTCATTGCTGACACACAGAGATCCTGTGTTGTTTCACAAAATCATGTGGCCTCTGGCTTCGAAAGGTTTTTTTGTATGTCTTGTGTGCCAACCTATTGCATGTGCTTTGGCTACGGAGGGCACTTCAAATGTCCCAATGTGGGTTTGTTATAGGAAATCAGTTTGATGACTGAAGTGGTTTTCCTAAGCATATCAATATCACACAAGCAATACCAAGCTCTGATGCCTGGTCTAGATGATTTTAAAAAATAAAAATAAAGGGGTTTAATGCATCATATTCCTTATCTTAGTGGGTGTGTTTGAAAGTCTTCAAGAGGACTCTCCAATGCAAGGAGAAACAGAATTCTCTTGACTCGCTAACACATGGAGACTTGATGTACTCAGTCTGCTCCAGTGGTTTAAAACTTGTTATCTAATATACGTGGTTTTATTCTGTTATTTGAAACCCATTTTATTCCGAAATATATATGGTATTACTGTTTGTTTTCAGGCTACGTTGGACATGCATTTCACAGAGCTCTTCCAAGCTAGCATGAGGAGATACTGGCACAAAATTTTCTGGGACAGGCAGAGCTTTAGTCTGCAAGAATACCTCTTTGGCAATTATAGCGGCCACCACCTTCTCACAAAGTGAAAGAGTGATCAAGCAAATCAGTGGATGTTGCTGAAACGCTATTCCGGCTAGGAGGGATAAATTTTTAAAAGCTGATGTTTTTGAAGCAGAGATTTTAGGAGGAGAACTGTACAGTAGCTAATTGCTCAGGTCTAAATACAGCTCTGTGACTGTCCTGACGCACAGAGATCAGGCAGCAGTTTCCTTGCACACCAAGTGTGTGCGTGGTGAGAAAGTCTTGCAGGAGATCATCTTCTCAGAAACGTTCTCGTTACACATTTACAGTCATCAGTGAAAGTGATGGTTGTGACTGAAGATACCTTAAAGCTGTTTTGCCTCCTGCCTCCAGACTTAACTGTCTTCCTTCATACTGACCGTATCTAAGCCACGCTCGAGCAAGCTCTGTAGACAGCACATGGCCAGTTTGTGGTGTGTGGCTACGGCTTGCCTCACTGTGAAAACCTCTAACCAATTAAAACGATCCTTGGCGAGAAGTGGAAGAAACCCATGCAACGACCAGCCGTGTCCTGTGCAGCATTTTTCCCCTCCCTGTGAACTACTTAGCCTTGCATGGGGCTGCAGCACCTCATTCTGTCACTTACTAAGAACAGCGGTGACGTATTATTTTTCGCAGTGCAGGGAGATAAAATAATCTCATTGTGGTAAGTTAGCTTGAATTGTCACTTCACGTTGCCGTTCCTGAGACATTTGTTCGGCGTCTGTTTACTGCCTGGGTCTTATCAACACTTCCCAAGCTGTACTGTTTGGAAACCTTGGGCTTGAAACTTTGCCAGTACTGCTGAGTAGTTCCAGTAATGTTTTTTTATTACCTGCGTTTTGACTTAGCATATGCCTCAAGCCACATGGAGAGTCTTATAAGAATTCAGTGGTGTGATGCTGGTATCCTATCCAATGGGTACAGCTGGAATAAAAGGGGAAAACCAATCTTGGCAACTGGGGAGATTATCAAATAGAGCAACTGTGTGGGTCTTCAAAGGATCAAACAGCTCATCAGCTTAAACTTACAGTATCCCGGACGGCAATATGTACTTGTTTTAAAGTTGCACTGGTTCTGTTTTTCAAATAAGAATGTTATCATACAGTGTGAATCATCGCAGAGAATAATAAGCTACGGACCTTTCAGAAGGGAAGTTATGTTTGCCCTTTCTGGAAAAATACATTTTGAAGGAAGTATTGCAGTTTAGGTAGCATGACCTTGCATAAAAGTCATGCTTCCCCTTAGCTTTGTTTGATATATTTAACATTCCACTCCTTCTGGTTGTTAGTTTGGGGATAATCCTCAGCTGCAGGGCTCCAAATCTGCAACAGCTTTTTCAAATGACCCGAGGTTCACTTGTAGTGCTAGTTCAGAATATCTCTCAACTTTAGCTAAACAAGTTTATTAAACTTGATAGGTCATTCTTTGGCACAAATTTTTATTTATTTTTTAATCATTAAAATTATTTCATTAGTCTTTCCTCATTTTATATTAACCCCCCCCTACAATTAAATGATGTCTACATACTAGTAGGGTGTCATAAAAATTGACCTGCAGGATATTTTCCGCTTACTTGTCTGTTACATTATAAACTAATGTTATGCAACAGAAATAAATTAGAGGGGAAACATTTTGTTGTTTGGCACTCCTCAGATTATGAAACAATGTTTACTCGACTGAAAATACTGAATCCATTCCAGGCAAGAATAAAACTATGGAAGGTACTATTTATGGAAAGAAATAGTAGACTTCCCTCATGTTTTAAACAAGGAGTTGTAGAATGTTAAGGGTCATCAGTCCAACCCTCACCGAAACTTCACAAGGGGCTTGAAAGACTTTGTTTGTCCATTTTATTTTTTTTCCTGCCTGTACAGATACACAAGGGCACTTACCAGTCAGCGTTCAACTCGTTCAGAGCTACATCTTGTATCTTGGAAAGTACAACGTATGCTGTTCTAGCCTTTATAAAAGCGTTCAGAGTTCAGATTCGTTTCTTTGCCCTGCAGAAAAATACTGTGATAAATGCCGGAGGAGCTGACGGACTTTCTTTATTTCAGGAGCTTGTTATGGGAAACAGTCGTCACATTTGAGCGACTCCACAGTCTGATAATTCACGTACGGTCAGTGAGTCACCGTGTGCACGTGTGGGTGGGGAGCGTAGCGGGGCAGGCAAGGGCAGGACGGTAGAACTTTTGCTTAGGTTTTTGACAAGAGCCTGTTGATGTGCTTTTCCAGAGAAGGAAATAAATAGACAGGGTGAAATTATTTCAGTCTGAGCAACATTTCCCGTTTAGGCGTTTGAGCTGATTGCTAAATGCTTAATTCGTTTTAAAAGTGTGCAACCAGCTCTCTTAGGCTGGAGACTGGAGGTGTCCTCTTACCTCTTTCTTTCTACCCTCCACCTGCCTCCACCTCTTGTGGGCTGCAGTTAGGACTGGACGGTCCCGACTGTAAGGATGTGAGCTCCCGTACCATGTACGTGACAACTCAAATGCCAAGATTCTCAGTCAGAAAAATTGTATCTTAAACCCTCCTGCTTTGGCAGGGAGGTTGGACTAGATGATCACCAGAGGTCCTTTCCAACCCCCTGCCATTCTGTAATTCATTCTGGCCTTGTGCTGGATCCTGGTTGCAAAATAAACCTTCAGCTAAAATGATATTTGACATCTGAATCATAAAACAGAGGTGGCAATGAAGGCTGGGGTGCTAAGGGGTGGGATGGAGCTAGAGTTGGAGTTGGGGCTGAGCTGGTTGACTACCACGAAAGCCTGTCTGTCTTAGAAACACTGTCTTTGGTTGATCTCACAGTCTCACCTTTTCTGTGCACAGCCTGTCTCTCACTTTAGATGTCGTCTTCTCTCTGTTTTCAGTTAACTCAGTATATGTACTGAATTAATTATCCCATGGAGATAATTGCTGAAAGGTAGAGTGGCTTTCAGGGTGGAGTTATATGCAACTAATACAAGTTTTTGAAAATAAACTGTGGCACGAATTAGATTAAGTAATACGAACAGTCCGCAGCCCTGAAGAGGATTAACAGTCTAAACAGGACAGGTCCAAACCAGCAAGTGACACTGGGAAACCCTGAGGAATAAATGAGAGAAATAGAAAGAATTACTGCTTGCCAGGCACTTGCTCTGAGTCCAGTTACTGCCTGCTTGGCATTGCTATGGACAGTTGTTTTCACTGTAGCATTTACAGCGAAATTAGTTGATTTTGTTAACAGGTCTTGTTAAGGGTGGAATTCGTCTTGCCTAATTGTATTTGTCTGCCAAGGGGAGATTTAGTGGAAGGTGACACTTCTGCAAGCGACTGCAGAGGGAGCTTAAGGAGAAAACCTTGGAGAAAAGAGAAAACATCTATTTAGATGGCCAGCATTAAATGATGTGACTGCAGCTCTGCTTTGCCCTCCTCAGTTCTACAGGGACATAGATATATGTGAATAAAATAACACAGGCTGTGGGATTCAGACTATGAACCTGAGGCTTGTATCTCGTCAGGGATGTAATTCTGCCCCTGGACTCGGCACTGGGGGCAGCTCTGGGCCCCGCACTGCAAGAAGGACATTGAGGTGCTGGAGCGGGTCCAGAGGAGAGAGACCAGACTGGGGAAGGGACTGGAAGGAAAATCTTATGAGGAGAGGCTGAGGGAGCTGGGGCTGTTCAGCCTGGAGAAGAGGAGGCTCAGGGGGGACCTTCTCACTCTCTACAACTCCCTGAAGGGAAGGTGTAGACAGGAGGGGGATGGGCTCTTCTCTCAGGTGATTTGTGACAGGACAAGAGGGCACAGCCTGAAGCTGCACCAGGGGAGGTTTAGGTTGGATATTCGGAAGCTCTTCCTCACAGAAAGGGGGATAAAACACTGGGCTGGGCTGCCCAGGGAGGTGGTGGAGTCACCGTCCCTGGAGGTGTTTAAGGCCAGACTGGATGCCACACTTAGTGGCAGGGTTTAGCTGAGTGGTGGTGGTAGGTCATAGGCTGGACTTGATGATCTAAGAGGTCTTTTCCAGCTTTAAACATTCTATGATTCTATGACTAAGACTTGCTTAATCGCTTTGTCAATCCTCATTTGNCTTTACCGCATCTTAGATAAGCAGGAAACCTGAGACAAGAGGTTAAACCAACAGGATTCCTCTGTCCCTTGCAGGAAGGAGTCTCCAACAGCTATTGCTCCCATTCTTCTTTATACAGGCACTTCGTTGAGGCTTAGCTAGCTTTGATCCTCCCCTGTTGTAAGGTGACTTTTCTTCTCCTGTTTCCAGAACTAGAAGGGGAGAAGAAGCCCCACCTGTCTTGGTAGAAATGAAGGGTCAGTCTTTTCCCATCTTGAGAGTTTCGATCCCTTGAGAGTTGTCTCTAGATTTCCCTCCAGCTTTGCAATGCAAAGCATCTCAGCCAAGGCCGTACTGATCTCCTGCTCATCCTGCCTGATGGTGTGAACACTCACTTCTTCTCATAGCTCCTTCACCTGGCAATTGAGTGCCACAGTCATAGCATACTTCCACTGTACCCAACCTGAGGGAGGGGCACCAGTCGCTTCTTGCAGCCTGAGACCTGAGCAGTGACATCCTTGCTCAGTAGTGCAGTTTGGGTCAAGATCCCTGATATGCCAAGGCCACTGGCTCCAGCCAGTGTGGGAGACCATGTGGCACATCAGCACTGTTAGTGTGCAATCCTAAGCAGAGGTTCTGGGCTCCTTCGCGCTTGTGCTGGGACACCATGAGCAGCTTTTTGCCTACTGGTCATATAGCTCCTGCTGAGCAATGGTTGCAGTAGGTGCTTGGCAGTCTTTGATCAGCAGTCAGAGAGTGGTTTGGCATGGAAGAGGCTTTTAAAGGTCATCTAGTTCACCTCCCTCCGATGGGCAGGGACATCTTCAGCTAGACCAGATTGCTCAGAGCTCCACCCAACCAGTCTGTTGTAGACAAAAGCTATGGGTGCTCCCAAGTCAGAAAGCAGTCAAAAAAGGCTGACTGTTGGAGCTGGGAGAGGCAGAAAGCATAGAGTAGGCTGCAGAAGTTAATTCTCAACAACAGCAACGAGTCGTCAGATGTTTCCTGAAGACTTTTGCTGAAGAAGTAATCTGGAAATTGCTACAGGTCTGATAGTTGCAGGGTATTTCCATATTCCGTATCTGAAACCTTGATTACTTTGAGCAATGAAGTCTCTTATAGCCTTTGGCTTGACCAGTTGGGACTCTCAGCTTCGGTCCATTATATTTTTTGCTGCAGTTAATCTGTTTAATGTTCTGTAACTGTGGCTACTCCTGCGGGGCTACAGAAGTGAGCAGATACTGCAGCGCGCAGCACTTCTCAGTGCCTGCCTTTGGCAGGAAGGAGTGGATCCTGATGTATTGTGTGTTAATAGATCTTCCTCCAGAAGTGAGGAAACAAAGGAGGGGCTGACTGCCCACGCTCTTCAGAATTGACATCCCTATATTGCTTATAGACATTTATAGTGCAGGGGATTTATAGCATCTTTTGAGCTTTGAGTGCCTCCCATTTTAGGATAGCACAGACTCTTCCTTAGTCCTGAATTCTTTTAGGTGTCAATAGTACCTTTGCATTAAGTCTGTGGTAGGCGTGAATGCACGTTTATGGTTTTGCAGTACCCCACCAGCACTCAGAACAACCTCACAGCAGCAAAAACAACACGTAACACTGGTTTCAAAATTTTCCTCCCGCTTCAGTTATAGCCTCGTTCTGATTTATGGTGTCTGACTAGACTGGTGGAGCACTTGGAAATTTCTCTTAGATGATACAGAAGTGTTTTTTAGAGTCATACTGGTTAAAATGGAACTTTCGTCAGGGGAAAAAAATAACTTGGTTTGGGCGATTCCTGGGAAGGGGACAGAGGAAAGGTAAGTTGGAGAGTTCTTGTTGGGTGGTGAAGTTACTCAGCTGACGTACAAGAGAGTCAAGTTGAAGCATCTGCACTAGGTTCCCATTTTGCTTTCACAACACGAAGAAAGCTCAGTTTCATTTCTTGTTGGCATTAGAAGTAAACTTCTGAAGCCTTGATTTTCTTCTTTGTTTTTCTTTCATGAGTCAGTATTCTTGTTTTCCAAACAGCTCAGTCCACGATGAGCTGCCGAGCTTTTCTGGTTCTGGTGTGAAACAGTTGCATCATTTACATACCAGTCTGAGATACGGACTGCAAATATTCTTCAGATGTGTGCAGCCTAAGTTCTTCTTGAGCGTGGTGGCAATAACTGGCACGTAATGGAGGCAGCAAGGATCAAAACCACCCAGACATCCACTTGCGCTGGCAGAAATAATGGAGCCGCTTTTGCAGGGACTTTTTCAAATCACTAGTTAGCAAATTCTTTTTAATGATGGCTCCAGGGTTTCCCAGACACCAATATTAAGGACATATCGTGATGGTGCCTTGCCAGGTTTTGCCACATACTGATACCAATAAACGAGGTGAAACAGCCTTTTTGGATTGGTGTTAGAGCTGCATTTGTCTTGCAAGAAGCTCATACATATAAAGGCCTCTTAATTGGTACCTTGTTCCCTTTCGCATTGAGGCGCTGACTCTGGACAGAATTCCTGGAAGGACAAGCTCTGCTTAGTGTGCAAAGGTAGTCAGAAAGCTAAACGGATGAGGGAATGTAATAGTCCAAAGACTGAAGAGCCCTTCTGGAAAATGATGGGCCTCCTGCCCTGTGAATATTGCATTCCGTGGTAACTCTCCGCAATATAAAAAGTAGAGCAGACAGAAGAGGATTCCACAGCTTGGTGGCAAAAATGATGAAGCTTCTGCATGAGGAAAGATTAGAAGGGTGGAGAAAATTTTATTTAAAGACAAGATAAATCAGGGTGGATATTTTTATGTTCTAGAAACAGCCACTAAGCTAGAGTGGGCATTAGCTCTTTCCTGTAGTCTAATGTCCAGAGGGGAGGAAAGTAATTGAGAGGCAATTCTTTCAATTTGATAAATATAACTGCGTCCTATTGAGCTGTGTATTTGCAAGGCAGAAAGCTCATTAGAATTCACAGTGGTGCCTGCTGCTTCTACAAAGAATGAGAATATTTGCAGCTAATTTCTATATAAGAAGTCTCTTCAGAAGGCCATAAAGTCCATCCATCATCTCACTGATGCACTCTGGGCTTCTTGGCTTTATCAGCAGTTTTTGCCATGGTTAGTAGATATGCTCCTCTCTGAAGCTCGGTAGTTCAACAGTCAATTGCTCTTCTTAAATCTGTGTCTGAAAGTGCTTATAAGGAGGACAAGTTAGTTGGGAGGTGAATGAGGAACAGCAAGATTATCTTGTACCAATGTTAATTTTACATTAAGGTATCGAGAACTGAAGCGTGAACCCAAGGGATTGTTAAAACCTTTTAAGATGATGAGAGGGACTCTATCGATATTAATCTTTTTTTTTTTTCCCCCCGAGTATATTTCTTTTCCTGTCTTATTTTTTATTTTTTAAATCTCTCTGTTAAAGACATTTTTTGTATTTTTTTTCCCCCCTTTTCAATGTACAGGATGATAAGAGAAAATGAGCTCCTCTTCAATAACTGTGTAATCATTCGTTGTCATGCAGATACGACTTTGATTCAGCTGAGTGATTTTTAAAGACCACGTGCGTGAATTCCAAAGTGAAATGTATTTCTGCAGACTTATCTAAAAAATACTTTTTCTTTTTTTTTTTTTTTTTAATTGGAGAAAGGGAGAAAAAGTGATGAGAGAAAAAAGGCTGGCAGCTTGTTAAAAATCACAAGCGATCCTACACTGTTTTGATTTAATTGTAGTGCCTGAAATTTTTTTTTTCATTAAAACTTTTTGGCAAGAAAGTAGCAGTCTCAAAGAGTTGAGTGCCTTGTGTATCTCATTAGCTTAGACTGGATGGCAGAAGGATGAAATGAAAAGAGAGCGAATGGAGACTGAGGGAAGAAAAGCTTTTAGGCAAGAAGGAAAGGAAAAAGTGCCTGCGTTTGAATGTTTAACTCATTTTTCTGATGGGCAGTAGACTTCTGGACATTTCAGATGAATTCCTTAATTGGGGGTTCATTGGGTTTTATTGCAAAACACTCTGAAATTTCAAAGCAAGTCGCGCTTTCCAGAAAGCGTCCAGGGAAATGACTTGTTACGTTTCTAATACACTTTGGCTTTGAGTCAGACTGACTTCTTCTCTTTCAGTCTTCCTGGCACCTCAATACTTGTGTAGCCCTAATGCTAAAATGGGAGTTTCAAGCCAAGTGGGGCATTATGTGCCTGCAGCAGAATGGCAGAGCCTGGCCCTTAGGGTTTTGCCGTGTTCTTTCGTAACGGGCTCGTTGCCTCCAGTCCAAATTACGTCGTGACACGGACTTGGGGAAGAGAAAGGGAATTGTTCAACCTATTTGGGGGATAAACTGTCGTTAGATGCTTGTAATCAGCTTGTGTTGGCTTTGAAAGGAGGCTTATGAAGGGGAATTTCACACAGTGAGTGGATGATGGGTATGCAGGTGGCCTATTAATTTCTTGCTTTGGGAGGTAGCAAATGAAATAGTTACTTGACAAACAGTCCTGGTGTGTTGGAGAGAGAGTGACTGCTAAACTAGAAGTCAAGTCTCTCAGAGATACTTTATTGTGCTGATCTAGACAGAATAACACAGGTAATTGCAGTATTATTGGCCCGCTCAGTAACAGGCAGAGTCTGGAGGGAGGGGTACTGTATTTTATTGGACCAAAATGTGACAGAAAATTAAGAAGCCTTTAGAGAAACAAGCCAGGAACGTATCTCTACACTACTCTACCTCTTTCTCTGTCTATCACAGCTGCAAATACATACCCCAATCCAGAGTAATAAGGCAACAGAGGGGTAGACCACTTCTTTTTGGTGTGGAAATAGTTACTTGGTAGAGCAGCAGGGGTCGGAGCCACTGATTAATCTCTCCAACTCCTGTTATTAAGGTTGCAAATGTCACTTCTTATTCACGTCACCTACTTGAGTCTGTCACGTCCTTTTGCACCAACGGTTCTGAGATGGTTTGACATGCAGCATGTGATAACAGATGGGCAGCTGAAGAAACGGGCTGGGAAAACATTTCAACCTTCTTTGTGGGACACGGATTCTTTATCTCCAAACGTTGTTTGCTTTTTCCATGATTGCCCACACGTTGAAGGGAATCCATCTAAATTAAGCTGCCTGGGGAGAGTCTGTGCATGTTTGTGAGGATTGAGTACACGGCTGGGATTTTAAGCTCGTAACTCTCTGAAAAGCTCATCTGTCACCTACGAACTGAACCCCTTCTGCTGTGCTCATCTCCTTCTGAAAATTATAGGTGGCTTGTTGCTAAGTAAACTCAATATTTGCTTGTAGGGAATGACCTGTTGGGTCGCAGACCTGTCTGTGCTATTTTCACTCTTCCACTCTTGAGAACTCATCAGGCTAAGTCTGACTTTTACTACTTTTTTTTTTTCCTCAAATGCTGAAATTTTTTAATAAGTTAACTTTCAATTGTTTCAAAAGAAAAACAGTTTAAAAGTCAGTTTTCATGTATGTACTAGACAAGACGATTTTAAAGATTTTTTTTAACTTCCATACACGTTGTAGGGAGAAAATAAGAGCATTTTTGGGGAGAGAAAGGGAAAAGAAATTAAATAAATTGTCCTCTCTTAAGTTAGTTTTACAAACCATGCATGCGACTCATCTTAGGTTTGACTGAAGCCTCTATGCTCAGCATCCAGTTTGTGCTCTGTTGTGCTACAGGCTGTTTAAAAATAACGTTCTAAAGCCTGTACAGCAATGCCATGGCTAGACAAGACAAATGAGAGAGTGGCTGAGGAAAAGTGGGGGAGAAAAGGGTGATAGAAATGACTGCAGGTAAAGTGGCTGTTCATGGTAATGCTCAGTGAGGTGACATCTGGAGACACACCATACCTCAGTCTTCTTCAGGGTTTTACATCATGACTGGAGTTAAATTGTTTTTTGCATAAAAATAGTATTTTATGGCATAAATATCTGCTAGGGGAATTTTATACATGTGGACATCTGCTGTTGACCACCTTTGAGGATGGATTTTTGATAGGTTTGGACATTGACCTCTATTTAGTTTCATCTGTAGCAACTGGATAGAGGTGATTCTGATGTAATAATACAAAAGCAAACTGGGTGAATCAGGACTTCTTCTGTACCAACACGAAATTGTAGTTTATAATGAATTGTAAAAGGAAGGTTTTAAGTCTTCTCGTGCAACAAAATAGTTCTTACATGCTTAGGACTAATTAGGAGATAAAAAGTGATGCCTAGAAAAGATATTTTTATGAAAATGCCCAGCATTACTTTGGTAATTAGAATCCCTGTGAATTAATATCACATAGATCTGCACAAGAAATTATTATTTTACGTTTCTAGAAAATCTCTTAGTGCTGTTACCTTGGATTTGACTTTCCCTCTTTTAAGATGCTTGAATAGTCAAGTGGCCAAGCATGCACTCAACTTGGAAACAACCATTTACATAGAAAATAGTTTCTTCAAATGGCAAAGGTCAACTTCTTTTAAAAAATAAAATAAAAATTTACTCTCCGTGGATGTTTTGATGTAAAAGAGAGTAATAAAAAGGTAGAGTTTGCATTTAAAAACTGTTCTCTTCACATGGATATACCAGTTTTCCCTGGCGGTTACCTACTTTAAGTGTTAGGCTGTTGCTTATGGCCAGTATAGAGAAGCGTAAAGACAGATCAAAGCTACTGATGTCATCTTATCCATAGTCTTGTGTATTTCAGGTGAAGTCTGCACGTTTTGAGAATGGCCACCTATATACTTCTAAGTTCCCTTCATTATTTTAAAGGTGGTTTATAGACATGTCTTTTAGTCCTATAACTTCTGTTGAGATTCAGTCTTGTACATTTAATATTCTTCCTTTGTTATTAATCAGCAAGGCACAGGTTGGGCTAACTGAATTTTATATTTTAATCTGGTATTCAACAGATAACTGAATTTGGGGCTAAATATGTTTTCAGTAAAATGTCTCTTTGCTGTGGAAATGAAAAACCAACCAAACAAAAGAACAACTGCCCAAAGATTAAGGCCAAAATGTTCTTTTGGGTTGATAGCTGAGATTTTCAGATTTGGATCATTTTTCAGTATTACTAGAGCTGCTCTTTGTTGTTTTTAACTTAGCAGTGCCTGGGGGTCCCAATTAAAATCAATGCTGCGTGGTGCCAAAACTGCGACGATGTGTAACAACGGGTACCAGTCTTTTCCTGATGAGTTTACAATGTAGTTACATCTTATAAAAACAGTCTTCTAGCTTTTCTCCTCTCTGTCCTTTTATGGCATTAGTACAAAGCAATTTTTAAAAGCCTGTGTGCCATAAATGTTGAACGTACTTGTCCTAGGCAGAACCTAAAAAAACCCGAAGGAGAAAACGTTAAAAAGTTTTATGTAGAATACAACATGTAATTTCTGTGAATTCCCTTTACTCCTACATTACTCCCACTCCCCATTTGTAGATAGAGACTTCCACAAGTGTTAGCTGATAAGCAGTCCAGCTCTAATAAAGTTCCAGGACCATCAATTAATTGCATTATCAAAAGACCAATTGCTTAATGCACTTGAATTGGAACTTGCCGCAGGCGTAGCAAGGAAGCAGCTCACTCTGCGATGTATGGCACTTAGAGTTAAAACTGAATCGCCTGCTCTGGAGAGGTGTGTTGGCATTTGCTTTTTGCTTTAACTGCAGAATTGTTTCATGAAAACAAAGAAAAAGAAAAAAGAAAAGATTGAGAGGCTAAGAACAATTGGCTTTCCTTTGCATAATATTGTCTCATCCTTGCTATAAATCTTTGCCAATATCAGGATCACAGGGCAAAAACCTCACTCCTCAAAGCTCATTTGTGAAAATACCAAGCTTTGAGGATCTTCAACGAGGCTGGCATTAAAAGACGCTAAATAAGCTTCTTCATTTTAGATGTTACTACAATATACTTGCTTGCCTCTACCCATTCTCTTTAGGGCTCATACACACTGAAAGTTTAGTTGCAAGATGTATTGGAAAGTGAACCTAGTTTATTTTCAGGGTTTTCTTCACAGATAAATATAACGTGTCATTTTCTGGTGCAATCAGGTGAGTAAGGTACAGAGCTAAGAGCCACAACGTCAGGGTTTGACTGCTCTAGCCTCAGATCTGCTAGTGGTTCATGGCAAGACCCTAAAGATCAATATTAACAGAACCCTAATATTTGTCATCAAAATATTTCAATATATAAAAATGAACCTCCTTTGATTATTATTTTTTATTGGCTTGAGCAATAGAGCACATAGTGATGTGAACGCTGCGTTTTAAGGCCCTACAGTTGAAAAACATTGATGGCAGCACCTCTCACATAGGAGCCTCAAAGAACACCATAAACCCCCTCA